>JANBPK010001572.1:0-29143 GCA_027579435.1 Candolleomyces eurysporus
GCTCTGTTTCTCCCGATCCGCCTTTCCAATGTCGGTGGCGGATTGCAAGTACTCGACGGTCTTCTGGATGTTGTTCATGCGTTCGTTCAAGGTATTTCTGAGATCCTCGAACTCTTTCTCGAGGACCAAACCGGCGGCAGTTTCTTGAATAGGTTTTCCCCTAGCCATCTCCTCCTGGATTTGGAGGTAAACGGGTTCGAGTCCGAGAAGGGTTTCCACCACGGCGACCGGGGACTGATACTGGGCTCCAGTTGGCTGGGGTATCTCTTTGCTGAAATGGCCCGCCCGAAGAAAACGAGCACCGGCATCTTTGAGGTCTTTCAAGAGACCTTCAGACTCCATGAGCGATACCTCCGACTGCTCAGCTTCTTCGAGACCCTCGTCGCTATAACAAGCTTCATCCCATCGAGTGGTGACTACGACGACGTTCTTCAGCTGATCGTTTCCACAGAGGCGTTTGAACATTCTCATGTTCTTGGAAGTGGTTCCTGCCGGTGCCGCAGTGATGGGATGGAGGAACACGACACCCGAGAACTTTCTCTTTTCGTCGTACCTTTATATTGCAACCTCAGTAATTTCCTAGTCGAACGAGAGGAACCCGCTTACTGAGTTTTAAGAAATTCAGCAATCATCTGCAAAATCTCAGCGTCGGTCTTGGCGTCTTCCGCTCCATAATCATTAAACCCGGGTGTATCGACCAGGGTGACCGTCAAGCCGTCCTCGCGCTTGTACTCGAACTGTTCGACCGCTCTGGTGCACGAAAAGGACCCGTCGCTGGAGAGAGCAGCTTCCTCACCGAGGACAGCGTTAATGAACTGGCATAGGGTTTCGTCAGGTTGGACAATCACACTGGGATAACACAGGAGCGTACCGACGACTTTCCAGCGCCAGTTTCTCCCATAACACTGCGGAAATCTCAGCCATCTCGTGGAGAGTCAAAGGGACTGGGGTACTTACGCGACGAGCCTGGTATCTTGCTGCTGTTGCTTTGCCATGATGTATCAGCGTTCTTGGCTGGGCCTACGAGGATCGTTGACGTGAGAGAGCAGCATCTTTATATAGCCCCCAGAATGGGTGCCTGGCGACATTCGAACGTCCGCAGGCAGGTTGCGGGCGTCTAAAGCATGGCCGTGTGGCGGCTCTTGCGTCACGGCATGCAGCTACAACGTTGCAGATAGCGATTGACAGTAGCCCCGAAAGTGTTTCGGATTGATCAGTGGGAGGAGAAGCCTTGGTCTTCGGCCTCGAGGATGTGGAGATGTGAAGAGTTGAAAAGGCTCATGAGCAAGCAATGCACTAACCCTAACCCAATCGTCGCGTCCAATGTCCACGGGCAGACTTGGGCCAATTTCAAACGAGTCGGTTGGCTAACACATGTCGGGGCTCAAAGTGTTTCGCCTCCTTGTCCTGGGTCCATTCTCTTTCATCCATTCGTGCTCCTCCTGTATCTCTNGCAGCTCCCAGCATGCCGTGGTTCGGGCCCGGAGACGGTCTATCTCGCCTGTCCCACCTCTTTCGCAGCGGACAACTGACTTGGGAAATCGCCTCTGAGCTTCCCGTTGCCGCTCTGCTGGAAGCCGCTCAGTCCGTCTTGGCGAAGCCCGCCCTCGCTCATCTGTTTTGCGACCTCACCAAGACTCTTCGTGTGGATAACCTTGTTTCCCTGCCTTGCAAAATCGTCCAAGAGATCACCTACGTTCCTACTCGAACTACCTCACTGTCCGCCGCTTCCACTATCACCCCGCCCCCGGNAGCCCATCTCTCCCCAGTTTCTACCCCAACCCGGTCCTGGTACCCTCCCGGATGACGTTTCCTCGCCAGATTTCATGGATCTTATCATCCCCTACAGCTTGATATTCATCTGGTTCATTGGCATGATTTCGGTCTTCGCCTTCAGGTTCTCCTCCGGGCTTCCGAGTCTTTCTCGCTTCAAGCCGACCCTCCAGGCCTATTCCAGGTCGCATGTGGACAAGCTTTCCAAGCTAAAGTCTCTCGTTAATCAGGCCTTCATTTCTCTCCAGGCATTCTACAATCTTCTTTCCCCCGGGCCGAATTCCAGCATGGAGGTCATGGTATTTTGGCACACGATAGGCCTATTGCTCCTCGCATCGACCGTGTGCGGCAGCCGATCACTTTTGACTCTCACCTCTCAGTTTGTCGGCGCCGTTATGCGCGTTGCTCGGCTTGTTTTTTCGTGGATCATCAAACCTGCTCTGGTTAAAATCTTCTGCATCCTAGCCAAGGCCCTTCGCGTCGACAAACTCATTCCCCTGCCTTGCGATGCCGACCCCTTTGCCCCTCGCGTCCTTGGCTACTTCATCTCGCCTCAGGCTTTCGTCGAAGCCTGTGTCCTGGCCTTCATGGACACCCTCGCTTGCGTCACCGTCGTGCTCATGAGCGTCACCGTCTTTCTCTCCGTCGAGCTTACCCAGTCAATTTGGGCCAGTACTAGTCCCCGCCAAACTTTCAGGGACTACGTCGTCCAAAAGCATCTCGAAGCAACACGCCTTTTTGAAGAGGTAGTTCTCAATGATCTCAGCGACGGTGACTTCGAGCCCTATTTTCGGAAGGAGAGGAGACGCGTTGTATCCTGGAATAGCGAGAGGGTTCGTTTTGATATTGTGCTGTTCTTGCCCAGCTTTGTTGCTCACTCTCTTTTCCTTGTAGACCTATCCCTCCAGCCGCGGCCCAAGCAGGCGCTCGGGGGCTTAGCCCCGATGTAGAAGCATAAGCATATACTAACGAGCTCCTATCGCGTCTCAAAGCACCCATCTACATTCTCGTTGAACCGTTTTTTCTCGATCTACTATACCCATTATCACCAACACTTGCACTCCTCGACATCCATGGATCCCCACCGCCACCAAATTATGTCTACCGATTTTCAATTCGCACCGCCTCATGACATCTTCAAGTCCATCCACTCGTTCCCATCCTCGACAACCTGGTGGTCCCATTCCCGTTCCTACTGTCTCGACCCGATCTGCTGGAAAGGTATGATCTTTGTATCCTCCCTCTTGTCGCATTCTCTGATATTTGTCGGTACCCAGCCTTGCGTTCCTGCTTCTCATATCGACAACACAGCTCTGCTGTCTCCCGCCACGAATCCGCTGCGGTTGAGGTTGTCGATATCGGTGATGACGACGAAGAGCCTGGGAGGGCGCCTACGGGTTCGTAAGGTGCGATTTCTTTACGAGATTCTCCCCGTTCTGCTCCCTGACACTCCAATATCCAGCCTGTTTCTTCTGTTGGCTTGGACAATACAGCTCTGCTGTCTCCCGTCGCGAAATCCGCCACGGTCGAGGTTGTCGACGATGATTCTGAAGAGCCACAGGAGACTTTTCCAACCTCTTCCCGCTCCACTGGCAGCTCTAGCGCTTTGCAAACGATCCCCTGTGAATCTGGACACCCAACTTGTCTAGCCAGCCGAGGCATCGCCCAGTACCGTCGAAATTATGGAAGGAACTCTCGCTTTCACCACCTCCCTTTCCCCTTTTCACCATCCATCCTTGCGAGCCGCTTTCTCGATAACGCTCCGCTGGCTGAATGACGCAGAAGTCAATCATCTTCTCTGATACCTTGTCTCCATCGATTGATTCTAGATTATCTCGTTATATATATTTATTTTCTAGTCATCTATTATTCTTTTTTTCCATCAGGAGCGTCTCACTGAGCTCAAAAGAAGTCAAAGAACGCACTTTGAAAACTTCTTTGAGCACAGTGGGACGCGCACTTTCTCGGACTCTTGCCTTTTTCTCGGAATTCTCTCTTGAATTGTCATTTTATATTCCTTCTCAAGGATTTCCAGCTGTATCGTACATAATCATCTCGTCTCTGTAATTCTATCGTACCGTCTTCGCTAAAATAGCGCTCCAACAATCTTGTCAATCTGAGCGGGAAAACGCCTTCGAGAAGGTAAGCAAGTGCACTTCACAACATAAACCTGCGATTAGCTCGACTTGCCTAACAGCCTATCGTAGAGATAGAATCCAATAGGATGCTAAGCGGGGACGGAAGGTTCGAGGTGCCTAGGCAACAACCGTAACCCTACTAACCGGACCTCACCCAACTCGCCTCCAGGACATGCGTCCACCATAGAATCTTTACGGCAGCACATTGTAGAGACTGATTTATGGATTATACCCCATGATCGAACTCGAAGCCTGCGACCTCAATGTGCAGCTTCAACGTTCAACGTTCAACGACTATCGGAAATCATGAAATCGACGTCTTATTTAAGTACTGTTGGTAGATCTAGACTGTACTGATGCCTCAGTGCGCAACTCTTCCCTTCCAGCATTATCGACGCATTCCGGAGTCTCCAATAGGCTTGATGCCCAAATGGGAGGTATTTCATATGGGCGCAGCCTTGACATAACGTGCTGCTCACCCTGTCCGCAATCCACGACTAGTTCCTCCACTACGGATGATGGCATCGAGGTGGGTAAGACCATTTCACATGCTGGCTCTTGCCGTGCTAAGCCACACAGTCCGTCACGCCCCCGACTCTTTGCCTTGATCATTGGCATCGATGGTTACACGCAAGAGACCGGGTTCGATAGGCTCAAAGGTGCTGTCCGCGACGCTGATAGAATTCGGAGCTGGCTCACCGATGACCTCAATGTTCCACCATCCCAAATTCGAGACCTTCGAGACAAAGCGGCCACCAGAAATGCCATCATTAAAGCACTGGAGGACTTACCTACCGATTCAAGGATACAGCGTGACGATCCCATATTGATCTACTATGCGGGCCATGGAACAGAAGCTCCTGCGCCTAAGAAATGGCGTTGGGATTCTCCGCAAATCCAGATGCTTGTGCCTTGGGATTTCAAGCATCGTGAGGGCCTTAGCTGCATTACCCATGGAATCCCAGATCGTACCCTGGGCGTACTCCTCACTAAACTTGCGGCAGAGAAGGGAAATAATATTGTACGTCATCCGTCTCTTCACGATGTGGTGCAACGTCTGACTTGGACCAGACGGTGATCCTCGACTCCTGCCACTCCGGCTCTGGGACGCGATCAGGATCGGACATCAGAGTCAGAGGAGGACCTTGCGAAGGGGATATCCCCGAAGACCTAGACGATCACCTGGTCAAGAAAGAATCTAGCCATCGAGGGGCGCGAGTTCCCGACAAGTTTCGACATCATGGACTACGATCCCACGTCCTTTTGGCTGCCTGTGCCCCTCATGAACGCGCCCACGAAGTCAAGACGTCTGGGGCTTTTACTGACGCCCTACTCGGGGCGTTGAAAGGAGCCAATACTGCCGAGTTAACGTACGAGGGCTTGATAGAACGGATGGAGACTTTGACATCGTACGTTTCCCTCGAGTCTTCAGGCGTGATATTCTAAATCGTGGTTAGACAAACGCCCCAGTGCGAAGGTCACTACAGGACCCGGTTCCTTTTCGACAGAAAAGTTGCCAATACAAAGCCTGTCTTGAACGCGACCCTGAAAAAGAAGACATTGACCATTGCTGGTGCCGGGGCAATCCACGGGGATATCTATCGGGAGCAAATTCGCGATCTGGAACTCGGGAAATCATTTGGACAAGGAACCTCTAGAGATAGTGACCGTTGAAAAGGTCAAGGGACACGAGTCGTTCGCCACACTCAGCAAGAAAGCCGATTCTAAATCACTTGTCGCCCAGATTAAACACAATCCCTTGCCCAAACTTTCGATCTACGTTCCCAAAACTATCCAAAGCATGGAGTGCTTCATGAACTTGTTCTCAGAAGGCGAAGGCCGGCGCCCATTGGGGATCACCGTCACCGAGGATAAAACCCTTGCCAGTGTTGGTCTCACCTACCTCGATGAACACGACGAAATTGGATTTGAAATGCTGAAACCGAAGGACCAAGATCAGAAAATCCGTCACACAATCGACCCCACTGTCGAAGATCTTCATGGAGCATTGGAACATCTCTGCCACTATTACTATCACCGCGATCGCGCCGATGAAATCAGGAAGGAGCCGGTGACCATTGGAGAAGGAGAAGATAAAACCCCATTCTCATCCAAATTCACTATCGACGTGTTCATGCTGGAAGAAAGGGATGAAGAAATCTGCATGCCAAGCGGTCCAAATCTGAACATCCATGGCACCAGAGTCGAGCTGACCGTTGGACCACTGATGAGCCAGCTCCGAATCCTATCAGCGTCACGGGCAGCACCCTTGAGCCTATCGAACCCGGTCTCTTGCATGTAACCATCGACGCCGATGATCAAGGCAAAGAGTCGGGGCCCTGACGGATTGTGAAGGTTGTGGCTTAGCACGGCAAGAGCCAGCATGTGAAATGGTCTTACCCACCTCGATGCCATCATCCGTAGTGGAGGAATTAGTCGTGGATTGCGGACAGGGTGAGCAGCACGTTATGTCAAGGTTGCGCCCATATGAAATACCTCCCATTTTGGGCATCAAGCCAATTGGAGACTCGGAATGCGTCGATAAATTTAATGCTGGAAGGGAAGAGTTGCGCACTGAGGCATCAGTACAGTCTAGATCTACAAACAATACTTAGGACGTCGATTTCATGATTTCCGATGGTCGTTGAACGTTGAACGTTGAAGTTGCACATTCAAGTTGCAGGCGTCGAGTTCGATCATGGGGTATAATCCATAAACCGGTCTCTACAATGTGCTGCCGTAAAATTCTATCGTGGACACATGTCCTGGAGGCGGGTTGGGTGAGATGAGGTTAGTAGGGTTACGGTTGTTGCCTAAGCACCTCGAACCTTCCGTCTCCTCTTAGCATCCTGTTGGATTTTATCTCTACGATAGGCTGTTAGGCAAGTCTAGGTAATCACAGGTTTACGTTGTGAAGTGCACTTGCTTACCTTCTCAAAGGTATTTTCCCGCTCAGATTGACAAGATCGTTGGAGCGCTGTTCTAGTGAAGACAGTATGATAGAATTACAGAGACAAGATGATTATGTACGATACAGCTGAAAATCCTTGAGAAGGAATATAAAATGACAATTCGAGAGAGAATTTCAAGAAAAAGGCAAGAGTCCGAGGAAGTGCGCGTCCCACTGTGCTCAAAGAAGTTCAAAGTGCGTTCTTCGACTTCTCGTGAGCTCGGTGAGACGCTCCTGATGGAAAAAAAGAATAATAGATGACTAGAAATAAATATAACGAGATAATCTAGAATCAATTGATGGAGAGAAGGTATCAGAGAAGATGAATGACTCCTGCGTCATTAAGCCAGCGGAGCGTTATCGAGAAAGCGGTTCGCAAGGATGGTAGGTGAAAAGGAGAAAGGGAGGTGGTGGGAGCGAGAGTTCCTTCCATAGTTTCGGAGGTGTTGGGCGATGCCTCGACTGGCCAGACAAGTTGGGTCTCCAGATTCACCGGGGATCGTTTCAAAGCGCTAGAGCTGCCAGTGGAGCGGGAAGAGGTCGAAAGAGTCTCCTGCGGCTCTTTAGAATCATCGTCGACAACCTCGACCGTGGCGGATTTCGCGACGGGAGACAGCAGAGCTGTATTGTCCAAGACGACAGAAGAAACAAACTGGATATTGAAACGTCAGAGGTGGGAACAGAAAGAGCATCGTGAAAAAAATCGCACCTCGCAACCCTGTGGCTCTTCAAGATTGTTGTCATCGACAACCTCGACCGTGGCAAATTTCGCGACGGGAGACAGCAGAGCTGTATTGTCCAAGCCAACAGAAGAAACAGGCTGGATATTGGAGTGTCAGGGAGCGGAACGGGGGGAATCTCATAAAGAAATCGCACCTTACAAACCCGTAGGCCCTCCCAGGTTCTTCGTCGTCATCACCGATATCGACAACCTCAACCGCGGCGGATTCGTGACGGGAGACAGCAGAGCTGTGTTATCGATATGAGAAGCAGGAACGCAAGGCTGGGTACCGACAAATATCAGAGAATGCGACAAGAGGGAGGATACAAAGATCATACCTTTCCAGCGGATCGGGTCGAGACAGTAGGAACGGGAATGGGACCACCAGGTTGCCGAGGATGGGAACTAGTGGATGGACTTGAAGATGTCATGAGGCGGTGCGAATTGAAAATCGGTAGACATAAATTGGTGGCGGTGGGAATCCATGGATGTCGAGGAGTGCAGGTGTTGGTGATAATGGGTATAGTAGATCGAGAAAAAACGGTTCAACGAGAATGTAGATGGGTGCTTTGAGACGCGATAGGAGCTCGTTGGTATATGCTTATGCTTCTACATCGGGGCTAAGCCCCCGAGCGCCTGCTTGGGCCGCGGCGGGAGGGATAGGTCTACAAGGAAAAGAGAGTGAGCAACAAAGCTGGGCAAGAACAGCACAATATCAAAACGAACCCTCTCGCTATTCCCGGATACAACGCGTCTCTTCTCCTTCCGAAAATAGGGCTCGAAATCAGCGTCGCTGAGATCATCGAGAACTACCTCTTCAAAACGGTGTGTTGCTTCATCAATGTAGAGGGCTGGGGCAGGGTCGCAGTCCCAATTCACAAGAGGCTCGAGATCCTTTGGGACGACGTAGTCCCTGAAAGTTTGGCGGGGACTAGTACTGGCCCAAATTAACCGGGTAAGATCGACGTAGAGAAAGACGGTGACGCTCATGAGCACGACGGTGACGCAAGCGAGGGTGTCCATGAAGGCCAGGACACAGGCTTCGACGAAAGCTTGAGGCGAGATGAAGTAGAAAGGGACGCGAGGGGCACAGGGGTCGGCATCGCAAGGCANGGGGAATGAGTTTGTCGACGCGAAGGGCCTTGGCTAAGATGCAGAAGATATTAACCAGAGCAGGTTTGATGATCCACGAAATAACAAGCCGAGCAGCGCGCAAAACGGCGCCGACAAACTGAGAGGTGAGAGTCAAAAGTGATCGGCTGCCGCACACAATCGATAAGAGGAGCAATAGGCCTATCGTGTGCCAAAATACCATAACCTCCATGCTGGCATTCGGCCCGGGGGAGAGAAGACTGCAGAATGCCTGGAGAGAAATGAAGGCCCGATCAACGAGAGACTTTAGCTTGGAAAGCTTGTCCACATGCGACCTGGAATAGGCCTGGAGGGTCGGCTTGAAGCGAGAAAGACTCGGAAGCCCGGGGGAGAACCTGAAGGCGAAGACCGAAATCATGCCGATGAACCAGATGAATATCAAGCTGTAGGGGATGATAAGGTCCATAAAATCTGGCGGGGAAACGTCATCCGGGAGGGTACCAGGACCGGGTTNGGGGTAGAAACTNGGGGAGAGATGGGCTCCGGGGGCGGGGTGATAGTAGAAGCGGCGGACCGTGACGCAGTTCGAGTAGGAACGTAGGTGATCTCTTGGACGATTTTGCAGGGCAGGGAAACAAGGTTATCCACACGAAGAGTCTTGGTGAGGTCGCAAAACAGGTGGGCGAGGGCGGGCTTTGCCAAGACGGACTGAGCGGCTTCGAGAAGAGCCCCGACAGGAAGCTCGGAGGCGATTTCCCAAGTCAGTTGTCCGCTGCGAAAGAGGTGGGACAGGCGAGATAGGCCCTGTCCGGGAATGAACCACGGCATGTTGGGAGTTGAAGAGATACAGGAGGAGCACGAAGGGATGAAAGAGAATGAACCCAGGACAAGGAGGCGGAACACTTTGAACCCCGACATGTGTTAGCCAACCGACTGGTTTGAAATCGTCTAGGTGGAGCGTCGATCGTCGACACAATTGGCCTGTAGGCCCAAGTCTGCCGTTGGGAGTCGATTCGCTACCTGTGGCGAAGGATGGACGATGGACATTTAAATAACTTGGATATTCGGAACCAAGTCCTTGGAGGCGACGATTGGGGTTAGGGTTGGTGCATCGCTTGCAGCCTCATGAGCCTTTGCAACTCTTCACATCTCCACATCCTCGAGGCCGAAGACCAAGGGCTTCCCATCCCACTGATCAATTCGAAACACTTTCCGGGCTACTGTCAATCGCTATCCGCAACGTTGTAGCTGCATGCCGTGACGCAAGAGGTGCCACACGGCCATGCTTTAGACGCCCGCAACCTGCCTGCAGGACGTTCGAATGTCGCCAGGCACCCATTCTGGGGCTATATAAAAGACGCTGCTCTCTCACGTCAACGATCCTCGTAGGCCCAGCCAAGAACGCTGATACATCATGGCAAAGCAACAGCAGCAAGATACCAGGCTCGTCGCGTAAGTACCCCAGTCCCCTTGACTCTCGACGAGGTCGCTGAGATTTCCGCAGTGTTATGGGAGAAACTGGCGCTGGAAAGTCGTCGGTACGCTCCTATGTTATCCCAGTGTGATCGTCCAACCTGACGAAACCCTATGCCAGTTCATTAACGCTGTCCTCGGTGAGGAAGCTGCTCTCTCCAGCGACGGGTCCTTCTCGTGCACCAGAGCGGTCGAACAGTTCGAGTAGCGCAAGGACGGCTTGACGGTCACTCTTGTCGATGCATCTGGATTCGATGGTTATGGAGCGGAAGACACCAAGACCGACGCCGAGATTTTGCAGATGATTGCTGAATTTCTTAAAACTCAGTAAGCGGGTCTTTCTCGTTCGACTAGGAAATCACTGAGGTCGCAGTATAAAGGTACGAGGAGAAGAGAAAAATCTCGGGTGTCATGTTCCTCCTTCCTATCACCGCGGCACCGGCAGGAATCACTCCAAAGAACATGAGAATGTTCAAACGCCTCTGTGGAAACGGTCAGCTGAAGACCGTTGTCGTAGTCACCACTCGTTGGAATGAAGCTTGTTATAGCGAGGAAGGTCTCGAAGAAGCTGAGCAGTTGGAGGTATCGCTCATGGAGTCTGAAGGTCTCTTGAAAGACCTCAAAGATGCCGGTGCTCGTTTTCTTCGGGCGGGCCATTTCAGCAAAGAGACGCCCCAACCAGCCGGAGCCCAGTATCAGTCGCATGTCGCCGTGGTGGAAACCCTTCTCGGACTCGAGCCCGTTTATCTCCAAATCCAGGAGACGGCTAGGGGAAAACCTATTCAAGAAACTGCCGTCGGTTCGGTCCTCGAGAAAGAGTTTGAGGATCTCAGAAATACCTTGAACGAGCGCGTGAACAGCATCCAGAAGACCGTCGAGTACTTGCAATCCGCCACCGATATTGAGAAGGAGGATCAGGAGAAACACAACGAGGCTCTTCATCTGCGTATCAAGAAGGAGTGGGAGAAGCTTCATTAGAAGTGCTTACAGCGAGTCGTCCCATTCCCCACCTCACAGTAATCGGAATGGCTCCCAACCTATACCAGCACACATGCCCAACTTCTGCAACAGCAACAACAAATGGAGATGGAGGCCTTATGGAGGGCCTGGTGTAGGCTCAGCATGAGAACGTTTTCTCTGCAGTAACAACAGCGGGGACAGTAGGCTCAGCAAGTTTCGCCTCAGCGACCGGCATACAGTCTCAGTTTACGGTTTATCCGACATCGCATTCGCGTCCGCCTCTGTTGTACTCTTTTGGGCGTAACATCAACGTGCGTGCGGGTTCGATCAGCCCACCGCCCCCAGCTTTGCCGATGTTTCCTCCGAGCTCAACAGATTGTGGAAGGGAAAGTGTGGGTTTCGATTGATTCGGTGCACACACTCTCAGTATCTAGCATTTTTGTTGGGAATTGATTGCTAATGCAGGCCGTAATGGCTAGGTACTACGCCCTTGGGTATTGCTTACGGTGTTTCGCGTATTGCTTGTGGACCAGGTGCCGTAGGCCTTACTTGGCCTGGATTATTCGAGAAGTTCCCCCAAGGTATGTGAAAATCCATCCTCGTCCGAACTCTTATTCTCAACAGAGTGTTCGCTTTTCCAGATCCCCGCTACGAGAAGTTACTCGCGTTCCTGTGTGGAGACGAAGAATGCAAACTAGCATTTCGAAATGCCCCATGCCCTTCGAGACGAGTTCGCTGTGGATGGCCATCGGTTGCCGGAGATTCCAGTAAGCAAATCCGTTCGCGTCTTCTCCCACAACAGTACCCATGTTGACTAGCTCATCTTCAGCCACCTATAGCCCGGAAAGAGACCTATCGGCCTCACCATTGATGCCCTCGCCTGCTCTGGAGTGCGCCAAATATCAGATCACCAGGGATATTGGAGCCGTCACTAATCTCGGTAAGTACCTTGGCCGCTTTACTCGCAATTTTCGCGTTCAGATTCTAATCATACATTGCAGAAGATCACAGCTGCTTTCGTTGCGAGCGCCCGTGCCGGCGACAATACACGGAAGGACAAACGTACATTAGGCTGAAGAATATCATCGAGCTCGAGGCCACTGCGACTCATTGTGCTCGCCTCACGAACCTTCATCACTTGAAGCCTTCGCAGAACCTAATCGTCTGCAATGCTGTTGGTGGTAACGTCAATTTGGCCGTGCACAAGGTGGTTTTGAAACATCATTTCGGTGAGTAGCTCAATCCTGATGAATCGTAACCCCTGTGTGTTGCAAACTATTGGACAGATGGTGCACCTCGAGATTGCAGAGACGTGTGCTCGCTCTGGAGTGAATTGTGGGTCTGTTCCTTGATTTGAGGTTCCGGGAGCTTGAAGTCAAGGTTCGTAATGCTTGGCTTTGCAACGCTTTGTCCCGCACTAAGTAAGGGTTATTGATCAGACAGTCTTGGCGGATTAGCCTACAAGCCTCGACCCGTCACTTCAAAGTAACCCGACCAGAAAATTTGCCTCTTCTCGCAGATTGTCTGAGGTATCACAGCGCTGACCTGTGTTCCGACCGTGAGTCATTGATGCTCGGGGAATTTGGTAAACGTGGATCAATATTCAAGTGGACAGTTTGTAAAGTATACCGATAATGCTATGGGAGGGATCTTGATATCATTACCACAGTTTCTGCTCATAGATACCTATTCTACTGGAGGTCACACTGATAGTCACCGGAAATGTAGCAGCAGAATGCTATATTGAATAGTGATAACTACAATACCGACAATCTTTATGGAAAACACAAAATACTTTTCAGTGGTCAGGGAGAGATTGTTTTTTCCAGTGCCCTTTCCAAGTCTGAGGGCTTGCGTATGTTAGGCATAAAATAGATTGCGCGCGATGGGGCTATGACCTGCAACGTTTCTTCTTGGTTCCGCCCAATAGTAAGAGTGGCAATGTAATTATCGTCGACATCAGCGTCAGCGTCAACATCGCCCAAGTCAAACCAAACATCCTGGCATAGATTGGAGTAGCCTGGGAGTGGCATTTGGCCCGGTGCGCTAAGCACTTCCTTTACAGTGCGTTCAACAGCTAAGGACCAAAACGACGAGACTTCGATCTTGAGTTCTTTAGGTTTCATATCCCTGTCTTTCGTAGCATGCTTCATCTCGACCAGGGGTAGCCTTAATTCTGGCAGTCGAACACCGCGCTTCTTTGCGCTCTCGTCGTCGACATGATAATCCCACCGGAACACCTCAAGTCTTTCATCTTGAATGATTCGATCCCGGTTATACACCAGCTCAGCTGACTTCAGTTCCTCCCCTGTTTGAGTAATCTCCCCAGACACACTGGATTTGAATATATTCGGCGACAGAGACGCTTTGGCTGCTGTCTGCAGAGCCGTTTTGTCCGATTGCACGCGNTTTTTCTGACGCGGTTGTCTCTTCTGGGTGAATTTTTGTCGATTTCCACCGAGCATCGCCAGCATTCACCAAAATCTTGAGGTAGCTTTGCAGATATTGGAATGGGATTGTAGGATGACTGTTCTCCCGACGGGTCTGACATTTCATCCGGGTGAATTGCACACGAGCTCTACGTTTCCCTCCAGAGTCTTCAGAGGTGGTATTCTAAAACGTGGTTAGGCAAACCCCCCAGTGTCAAGACCACCACAGGATACGGTTCCTTTTTGACAGAAAAGTTGCCAATACAAAGCCTGTCTTGAACGCGACCCTGAAAAAGAAGACATTGACCATTGCTGGTGCCGGAGCAATTCACGGGATATCTATCGGGAGCAAATTTGCTATCTGGAACTCGGGGAATGATTTGGACAAGGAACCTCTAGAGATAGTGACCGTTGAAAAGATCAAGGGACACGAGTCGCTCGCCACACTCAGCAAGAAAGCCAATTCTAAATCACTTGTCGCCCAGATTAAACACAATCCCTTGCCCAAACCTTCGATCTACGTTCCCAAAACTATCCAAAGCATGGAGTGCTTCATGAACTTGTTCTCAGAAGGCGAAGGCCGGCGCCCATTGGGGATCACCGTCACCGAGGATAAAACCCTTGCCAGTGTTGGTCTTACCTACCTCGATGAACACGACGAAATTGGATTTGAAATGCTGAAACCGAAAGACCAAGATCAGAAAATCCGTCACACAATCGACCCCACTGTCGAAGATCTTCATGGAGCATTGGAACATCTCTGCCACTATTACTATCACCGCGATCGCGCCGATGAAATCAGGAAGGAGCCGGTGACCATTGGAGAAGGAAAAGATAAAACCCCATTCTCATCCAAATTCACCATCGACGTGTTCACGCTGGAAGAAAATGATGAAGAGATCTACATGCCAAGCGGTCCAAATCTGAACATCCATGGCACCGGAGTCGAGCTGACCGTTGGACCACACAATGAAGACGATATGTATGGCTTCAGAATCAAAAACAATACCAAGTTCCCGGTGTTCCCGTATCTGTTTTATTTTGACAATTCAGACTTCAGCATAAGTACGCAGTTCTCATTCCGATCTTTGTGTTCGTGTGTTCTAACCTAGCCTCGATGCAATGTCTTAGCGCCCATATACCAACCTGTAGCTGTTGCACAGCCCGGGTCCAAAGAGCTTTCAATCCCCTCTCTGCCAGGGAATGAGTCTCTCGCAATTGGCTATGGGTCAGCAGGCGCCACACCCCAGAATCTCGCTATCTCAAACGACAATCTGGACCAAGAGCAAGGCCATCTCTATCTCTATGTGTCAACGCTACCCGTTGACCTTTCCTTCTTGAAAAAAGGCTCAATATCAGAGAAGACCAGAGGCTTCAAAAGTAATTCCCCCCCCAACTCAGCCCGCGCCGATCTGGGGCCTCCTCACTGTCCCTGTTGTCATTAAGAGAGGTGATGAGCCTACACCACCCCGGATGATTGGGTGAGTGCGAAACTTCGTTAATCTTGAGATACGATGGATTAATTGTTGGGCGTTTAGCATCATCGGCTCAAAAAGTAATGGGAAGAGCGCGGTACGATGATCAAGTATATCTGTCCTATGTATCCACTGACTGCCTATGCTGTCATGATCATCAGTTCTTAGAACAACTGTCCAAGTCACTCTATGGCAACACGATTCAAGTTCTTAAGCCATCCTTCAAAAATGCGTTCATCAAAGAATACAACATCACCCTTCCAGGGCCTGATAAGGAGTCGTTGACCCTTGTCGACCTGCCCGCATTCGAGGATAGCAATATATACAACCACGTCTCGGTGCTCAAAGCCATAGTAGCGTATTTAGGGACACAGTGAGTGAACGCCTGCAATCAGGAGGAACTGAGAATTCCATTGACCTCTGCACACCAGATATCAACAGGGTCGTCAATTGTCGTCCCTCATCTGGTGCTACAACATCTCGAAGCCTAGGTTTACGATAGTCGATGGAGATAACCTCAACCTCGTCAAAGACATTACTGGTCCAAAGGCGATCAAGAACGTGACGGTGTTAACGACGAATTGGAACAAGGGAGCTACAGTGGGTGCCAACGTTGCGAAACCTCGAACCGTGGCTTCTGTGGCATCTTCGCTTCAACGCTATGAAAAAGCCGAATCTCAGCTCAAGACTCTTTTCGGAACAGGGGTCACACCGGTCACATTCGAGAGGTTTGGCACATTCTCTGACCCAGCGGCTCGGAAGGCGATGTTAGACGGCGCGTCCACAGTGGACCCTTTGGAATTGATTCGATCCCTGTTGTCGAACAAGAATGAAGTGCTGCAAGTCCAAAGTGAAGCTTGCGAGACGAAGAAATTGTCGGGAACCACTGCGGGAAACAGGCTCCGGGCGAAGCTAGAGTTAGAAATTCAGAAGAAACGTCAGGAGGTTCAGGAACTTATTAAGGAGCTTGAGGATATGGCCGAGGATGACACGGAACGGAAGGCGATCCAGGAAGAAACCGTCGAAGCTGGGCAGGATATTTTGAGGTGGAAGGCAACATTGGAGAATATCGAATTGGTTGGTAGTGCTTTTACTGTATGATTTCGTATTTATGGGAACGGTTTTCGAAAAATCTTTTTAAGGAAAATATTAGATGGAACTCCAATCGAAATTGTTGTATTTCTAGTATGCGAACGACGTGATATCTCTGCTGTAGAGTGCCTGAGAATGAAGTCAATTTATACAAATGCCATAGCTAGAGTAGATCGGCGCGGCAAATTCAGCATCGAGGCCTCAGGCCTTGAGAGTCAATATATAGTACGGTTCGATCGGCGAAGTGCAGTCTGGGGTGGGGTAAATAGGGCAGGTAAGAAGCATGCATAGCGCAGGGAAACAAAGATAGAACGGCATAACAAAACGGATAAGACGAACAAGCCACAGAAGAGAAGAATTATGACGCAGCGGGGAAGATGTGAAGAACGAAAATGCGACCTGCAGAAGACGCACACCTAGTTGTTACCAGTGGGCCACCCGGGCGTGTAGGTGGTTCCTCCTCCGTATGAATTTCCGGATGGGGGCGGACAGGTTTGAGGTAGATTGTAAGTGGAGAAACCCGGTGATGCAGCCTGGTGTTGATTGTAAGTGGAGAAACCCTGCGTTGTTGGTGATGCAGATTGATTGTAAGGAGAGAAACCCATCGCTGGTGATGGAGTTTGGTACTGATTGGGTAGTGTACCGGTTGGATATGGGGATGTTGCCGGGGGTGGGAATTGATGAACCGACGTTCGAGTTGGCCATTCCGGAATGAGTTCAGCTCCTGCTCCAATCTTCCCCTTGAAAAACTCAGCCTCGGAAGCCAGGCGCTGAACTTGGCTCTGCAAACGGCCCGATTCCTGCTTCCACCACTCCATCGCCGTCTCCAACCGCTGCGCATGGAGCTTGCCCTCAGTCACTTGGCTGCTGAGGCTGGTCGATTCCTGAGCCTGCCTTTCCGATATCTTCTTCCACTCTTCTAGCTGCAGCTGCAGGGAGGCAATCTGATCCGTGGAGATCTTGCTGTTAGTAGTCCGGTCTTGAAGTTGCTTCTCCATGCGAGTCAATTCCCGAGCCTGATCGTTCGATTTCTTGTTCCACTCTGCGACGTCCTTCTCAAGCGAAGTAATCTGCTGCCTGTGGTGCTCGCTTTTGGTAGCCTTGGCCTGAGCTTGCTTCCTTAGGCAAGCCGATTCCTGAGTCTCCAGATCCAATTTCTCTCTCGACTCCTTGAGAGCTTCCCTCACTCTTGCGAGCTCAAGCTCCGTTTCAAGCTGAGATGTCTTGCAGGCGTGAGACTCCTCCAGCTCCTTCTTCAAGGAGGCTATCTGCTGCATAAGGAGCTCATTTTCGGTAGTCCTAGCTTGTACTTGGTCCTTCAAACGAGTTGATTCCTGAACCTGTTCCTGCGATCTCTTCTTCCCCTCCTCCAGCTCGGTCTTCAGAGAGGTAATTCGCTGCGCCCCGTCCTGCAACTGTGCCCTTAACAGGGCTAATTCCTGCACCTGCTCCTCTGATCTCTTGTTCCTTTCATACAGCTCGGCCCTCAGAGAGGTCAATTGCCCAGTACCGTGCTCGCTCTCAGTTGTCTGTGCCCTTAGGCGAACCAACTCGAGAGCCTGCATCTCCAACTCATTTTTCGCGTCCCTGAACGCCTCCCTCGTTTTCTCAAGCTCGAGCTCTG
This sequence comes from Candolleomyces eurysporus, assembly GCA_027579435.1. NCBI lineage: Eukaryota > Fungi > Basidiomycota > Agaricomycetes > Agaricales > Psathyrellaceae > Candolleomyces > Candolleomyces eurysporus. Next base: position 17,728 of record JANBPK010001572.1, read on the forward strand.
TTTCGAACCTAGAGTTTTTTACGAGGTCTCGGTCGGTCTTCATCTCCTCAAGTAGAGCACGAAGTCCCCAAACATAGACGCTGTCGCTCTCCATTTTGATGATCTCCACCTGAGCCGTCTGCTCCGCTAGCGCAGACTTGACCTCATTCAGCTTCTCCAAAAGCGTGACCTTATCGGTCTGGAGCTCTAAAGCTTTCTGTCGAGCCTCATGCAGGCCGTCGTTCAGCTTGAGCTCGCGTTCGCGGAGACTCTGCCACCCGGCCTTTAACTCGTCACGCTCCTTCTTGCTGGCTTCGAGAGCCTGTTTCAGCTCAGTGCTAACGTGACTACTAAGCTTTCCATGAGCTTCGAGTATTTCGCAGTGCTTGCTCTTCAACTCTTGTTCTTGCTTGACTCCGAATGATAAGAGCTGGTCCGCGATCAAAGACTGAGGCGACAATCATCAGCTTTCAATGTTCATCGGTCAAGGATTGGAGCAGAGCGTACCTTCTGCCGGTCTTCCCAAGCCTTCCACCGAGTAGAGAATTCGCCAAGCAATGTCTTTCGTCTGTCGATACGCTGCGTATCTTCATTCGTCTCTATCCACTCCGACTCGATATTCGTTGGAGATTGCAGGTCCTCGAGGTCGTGCCCCATCCATCCTCCAGGATCTTGCTTGAGAGGTTTGGGTTCGTTCGCTGGAGCTATAGAGCCTGTGTCACAGGATTCTTGTACAGGTTCTTCTTCCTCTGTTTGATCCTGAGTATCCACTCCGTCAAGTTCGGGGCAAGCATCATGTCCCTGGATCATCGCTCCTTCGGCCTCCTGCTCCTGGGTATCCTTCCCGTTAGCCTCGAAGCAGCGCTCTCGGATCACCCTTCCTTTGGCCGCATGATCTTGATTTTTCACTCCGCCAGTCTCGAGACCGAGCAGCTGTTCCACGATGGTGGGTGGGGATGGGTATTTATCTCTCGGGGGTTGGGGAGCATTGTCATCGAAATGGCCGGTGCGAAGGAATCGAACACCTGCATCGTTGAGATCTCTCAGAAATCCGGGAGACTCAAGAAGCAATTGTTCTGCAGCTTCTGCCTCACGAAGGGCTTCCTCGTCGTAGTAAGACTCGTCCCATCGGGTCGTGACTACGACGACATTCTTCAACTGATCGTCACCACAGAGCGTTTTAAACATCCGCATCATCTTACTTGAACCCTGCGGTAAGGGACTTGGAGTAGTGATGGAATGGAGTAAGACAATGCCAGAGAAGCTCGTCGTCCTGTCGTGCCTTCACGTTAGGTCAGTCGGTTAGTATCTTAGAGGAGTGGTCCGCTTACTGTCCATCGAGAAAGTCAGACATCATCTGAAGAATCTGAATATCTCTCTTCACGTCCTGAGAGTCCTTATCGTAGCTGTTGAATCCACGGGTATCCACAAGCGAAACTACAAAGCCGTCTCTTCGCTCGTAGTCAAACTTTTCAACCCCTTTGGTGCACGACCATGCCTCGGAGCTGACTTTCGCAACTTCCTTGCCGAAGAAAGCGTTAATGAACTGAAATACACCTTTATCAAGTCGGAACATCGTGCCCTATCACAAATACGTACTGAGGACTTCCCCACCCCAGGATCCCCCACCACCCCGCGAGAGGAGTGTCAGCCAAAGGTGTTTGTCAGGGGTTGTGCAAGCTTGACTAACGCGACCGTTTTCTTTGGGTGCTCCATGGTGGACAAGGACTTCTGACAAGGCCTACGAGAAAGGCGGACGGGAAAGAAAAGCGGGGACTCGAAAGAGGTAGTGTTCTTGGTTATTCAGCCTCAAAATCCAAAGCGCTTAATCCGTGGGTCTTCTCCCGGCTTTTGTCACAGCGTGCACCTTCATTATTGGGGGCTATCAAGATGCAATCGATAGCAAGCTCCGAGAGCGTTTCAAGGAGATGAATGAGAGTTCTTGTGAATAGAGAATCGCAGGCCATTCTAGGCCTCGCGATTGAGGAGATGTTCCTAGAAACTTTGCAGCTACCACGAAAACGATAGTAGTTCCCCGTAGTCAGCCCATCGATATGTGTCTCCTGTTGGACTACATTGCGTTTCACGTCGACATCATACACTAGACGAATAGTCTCGAGCAGACACGTGCGGAGGGACGTGCCCAATTATATATCTTCCCGAAATGGGAGGTATCTAATTATAGTATGGGCGCTTTCGAAGCCTTGACATACCCAGAGCCTAGCTATTTGGTACGCATCCACCTTATCCGCAACCTAAACGATTAGGCTCCTCCACTACGATCGATGGCATCGAGGTGGGCTAGACTTTTCAACTTGATTGTCCTTGCCGTGCTCAAGGTCTAACGAACTTCCCAGTCCGACAGGCTCCCGACTCTTTGCCTTGATCATCGGCATCGATGATTACACGCAAGAGCCTGAGTTTCGCAAGCTGAATGGTGCTGTCCACGACGCTGATAGTATTCGGAACTGGCTCATCAAGGACTTCAACGTTCCATCGTCCCAAATTCGAGACCTTCGAGACAAAGCGGCCACCAGGAAGGCTATTATTGAAGCACTGGAAGGCTTATCTGCTGATTCAAGGATACAGCCCGATGATCCCATATTGATCTACTATGCGGGCCATGGAACAGAAGCTCCTGCGCCGAGGCGATGGCGTTGGGACTCTCTGCAAATCCAAATGATCGTACCTTGGGATTTCAAGCATCGTGACGGCCCTAACCGCACTGTCCAAGGAATTCCAGATCGTACTCTTGGTGCACTCCTCACTAAAATTGCCGAAAGCAAGGGCGATAATATCGTACGCTTCTATCTTCTCCTCTTCTTGAATTGTGGCATTCGTCTGACTTGGACCAGACCGTGATATTTGACTCGTGCCATTCCGGCTCCGGAACGCGATCGGAATCAGGCACCAGGGTCAGAGGAGGACCTCACGAAGGGGATGTCCCCGCTGACCTGGACGATGAAATAGTTCTTTCTACTGATAGCACTAGAGGAACGCGAGTTCCCGACAAGTTTCGACACCATGGTCTACGATCGCACGTCCTTTTGGCCGCCTGTGCACCTCATGAACAAGCGCACGAGAGTGGGTCCTCTGGGGCTTTCACTAAGACCCTACTTGGCGCATTAAGAGGGGCCAACACTACCGAGTTGACCTACGAAGGCTTGATCGAGAGGATGGAGAGTCTGAAAACGTACGTCTTACTTCAGCCTCTCCAGGGTGTGTCGTTGACAAGTGATCAGGCAAACCCCTCAGTGCGAAGGGTTAAACAGACGCCGGTTCCTCTTTAACAGAAAGGTTGCCAACACCAAGCCAATCTTGCAAGTGACCTTGCGAGGCGAAAGTTTAGTCATCTCCGGTGCCGGGGGTATCCACGGGATATCCACTGGAAGTAAATTTGCGATTTGGAGATCTCCAGAAGATTTAAAACTTGAAGAAAACCCTCTGGCGACCGTGGTCGTTGAAACCGTCAATGGGCACGATTCGGTTGCTCCTGCTCCGATCGAGATTGAAGACGAACCCGGCGTCACGCAGCTCGTTGCTCAGCTTATGGAGAATCCCGGACCCTCACTTCCGCTATACGTCCCGCAGGCCATTCAGAACATGGAATGTTTCAAGACCATGTTTTCAAAGGAGACGAAACGGCCGCCATTGAGCATCATGGTGACCGAGGAGAAAGCTGAAGCTCGCGTCGGTTTGGTCTACCTCGACGAGCGCACGATCGGGTTTGAGATGCTGAGCGACGCTGAGCAAGGGCAGAAAATCTGTCACACCATAGAGCCCAATGCTGACCACCTTCACCGAGCGTTGAACCATCTTTGCCGCTATTACCATCATCTTGATCGTATCAATAAGAAGGTGGTAACCCTTGGGCCGGATAAAATACCGTTCTCATCCAAATTCACGCTTGATGTGTTCACGCTTCAAGGCAATGAAGAGGATATCTATGTCCAAAGTGGTCCAAATCTGAACGTTTTGGGCACTGGTGTCGAGTTAACAGTTGGACCGCACAACAAAGAAGATTTATATGGTTTCAAGATTACCAACCATACGAAGCTCAATGTTTATCCATACCTCTTCTATTTCGACAGCTCCAACTTCAGTATAAGTGAGTCTCCTTTAAACTCGCACCTATATACGTGTTAAAATTTGGCACTAAACTGTTGGGAACCCTCGTAGCGGCCCTCTACCAGCCTACAGCCATTCAAAAAGGAGCTGAAGCCCGCCCAGCCCCTTCGATGTCAGGAGGTGACTCTCTAGCAATTGGCTATGGGTCAGAGGGAGCCACACCCCAGAATATGGCCCTTTCAAGTGACGATTCCGATCTCGAACGAGGCTACTTCAGGCTCTACGTATCAACGCACTACGTCGACCTCTCATTCATGGAACAAGGTGATATTTCAGTACAGTCAACAAGGGGTCTCACCAAGGCCACCCTGAAGCGACCGCACATATGGGATGCCATCACAGTTCCGGTTGTGATGAAGAGGGGGACGAGGCAGACACCGCTCCGTACAATCGGGTGAGCCCAGTATTGTCCATGTCCAGCATATCTTCGAATTGAGAGAAAACGTGTTTAGTATTATCGGCTCACGGGGCAACGGGAAGGCTACCGTAAGTACCACATGTTACTCGTATCCCACAGGCAGTGAATCTGACAGGATTTACTATCAGTTCATTGAAGAATTGGCCAAGTCCCTCTATGGAAATGCTGTGACAGCTCTCCATACTTCCTTCAACACGCGATTTATAAAGGAATACAATATTACACTTTCAAGGCCAGGGGGGAAATCTACTACGTTTACCCTGGTCAATCTGCCCGCTTTCGAGGATGGCAACGTCAGCGTCAACAGTTTGGTGCTGAAAGACATGGTTGTGTACCTGGGGACAGAGTGAGTAGAATTCTCGTCAATTGGGGTCAACTGGAAGTCACATATGCTTTGCACACCAGGTATCAGAAGGGCCGTAAATTTTCATCCCTCATCTGGTGCTACGACATTTCAAAGCCGAGATTCACAGCACTGGATTGGGAGAATGTCGAACTTGTCAAAGACATTTGCGGGCCGGATATTTTTGGAAGCGTAGTTGTGCTGACAACCAACTGGAATAAGGGCGCTGGGGGAGGTACCAACGCCGCGGCGAAACCCCTAACTGTGTCGGTTATAGCATCCCCAGCTCAACGTTATGCCAAAGCCGAGGCTCAACTGAAGGACCTTCTCAATGACTTTAAAGAGATTGACTTCCGAAGGTTTGGAAGATTCTCGAATTTGGAAGGTCGGGAACGCATGTTGGGCAGCACGCCTGCCACGGATCCCTTAGAATTGATTCAATTATTGCTGAGGAAGCCGGCGAAGGCGCTCCAGGTTCAAATTGAAGCTGTCGACACGAAGAAGTTGGGAGGAACTACTGCAGGGAAGAGGCTTAGGGATAAGCTTGAGGTGGAGATTAGGAAGCAAACAGAGGAAATCCGGTATCTGGAAGGTCGGCTTAGCAATGTGGGAGAGAATGACGCAGAAAGAAACACGATTCAGGAAGAAAAGGAGGATGTTAAGAAGGATATTATCAGGCTGGGCGAAATGTTGGAGAATATTGAGGTGGTCAATAGTGCTCTTACTGTTTGATTTCGTATTGTGTGTGAACGGCTATCGAAAACAAAATGCTGTGTAGTGCTAGATGGAATTCCAGTCGATATCGTTGTATTTCTAGTATAATGTAAGATCTATATACGTACTTTGAGATTTGTCTGCAGCTAAAAGAGTCGGTCATACCTCAAGAGAGCGTCGTTCTGAGACTCCGCGAGCTGTGAGGGGCGTGGAGAACAAGTCAGCCAGTTGGGGGACGACGGCCGGAAATGTAGACGAAAGCAGCACATGCAGGACATTGGGACCTTGAGTGAAGTAGAGCCGAACGACGAAAGGCAGTTCTCTAGCCGTATTTTGGTAAAGCTCGGACAATACTGCCTGCGTCGTGCATTCGCCTGTCAAAAGGAAAATTGGGTCATGGACATCAGATGCGGGGCTGGGTCCATGGGAAGGACCGGTGAAAGATTCGGCGTCAAAATGGGCTCCAGTATCGGCGTTGTTGAGGAAACTTTCGTATATATCCACGTTACTTTTTCCGCTGACTTGATGTGTGAGATATCGTTCAAATTACTCTGTCATCAGACCTTAATGTCAGCTGTCGTAGATCGAACACAATACTAGGGAGCGTGGACGCTTGCCAAGAGACCAGTATCAGTAAGCTTCTATCTCAAAATAAGAGTGATGTAACAGTACCGACGGCGTAGTTGCTCTCAGGGACCTGTACTTTGAAGATCTCTCATAACCTCGTTGGCATCAGGGTTTGCTGAATACAGCATCGAAAGACGATTCGTTACTTGCATCGTTGAGATCTTTCAAGAGACCTTCAGACTCCACAAGCGATTCCTCCAACTTCTCAGCTTCTTCAAAAGCCTTGCTATGACAAGTTTTATCCCATCAAGTCGTAACTACCGTTTGAACATTCTCGTGTTCGTCGCGGCCTAAGTCGTTCCTACCGGTGCCGCAGTTCGGATAGGATGTAGGAGCACAATACCCGGGAACTTGCTCTTCTTGCCGTACATTTATGTTGCAATCTCAGTAGGGGCCTGGTGGAATGAGAAAAACCCGCTTACTTGAGCTTTATTCCACGGTTTCCTGCTTGTTTACGTCCGTGCCCCGCAAAGTCGACCTCACCGAATGGGACATATTTATATATCATTCAAACCGTCTCAATCGCAGCTTTCCAACGAGCCTAAAATCGTGTTGCTAAGTGTTCAGGCTGTCGTGCTATGCCTGCCACAGTTCAACCACCTAGTTAAAATACCTGCTTTCTGAATGAATGACGCGCCGCACCGGGCCTACTGGTCATAATAGCATAATTTTTATACCATTCACTTCGTCTACTTTACAGCTTTCTAACGCTTCTGAAATCACGCCCTTCCGAGCTCTGGGTATCGAGATATGCTTGCCACGAGTCGCAGGCCAGCAAAATGCTCAAAAATCGCGCGCGCGCGGGAATTCGGACCCTGGCCAACTTTTTTGCAAACAGCAATAAGAAATTCAGCAATCATCTGCAAAATCTCGTTGTCGGTCTCGGCGTCTTCCCCCTCCATAATAATTAGATCCAGGTTTATCGACCAGAGTGACCGTCAAGCCGTCCTTGCGCTTGAACTCGCACTGTTCGACCGCTCTGGTGCACTAGAAGGACCCGTCGCCGGTGAGAGCACCAAGGACAGCGTTAATGATCTGGCATAAGTCTTCGTACGATCACACTGAAATAACATAGGTGCGTACCGACGGCTTCCCAGCGCCAATTTCTCGCATGACACTATGGAAACCTCAGCCATCTCGTCGAGAGTCAAAGGGACTGGGATACTTACGCAAAGAGCTGGCATCACGCCGCTGTTGCTTTACCACAGTGTATCAGTGTTTCTAGCTGGGCCTATATAGCCCCCAGAAGAGATGCCTGGCTACATCCGAACGTCCTGCAGACAAGGTTGCAGTACTGATGGATGCGTTCTTACTAATCGTAACGACACGTAGGAATCGTCAGTCTGGCTACGGGAGACTAAGGTTGCAGGCGTCTGAAGCATGCTCTTGTGGCATCTCTTGCGTCACGACATGCAGCTTCAACTTTGCAGACAAGTATCGATAGTAGCTCCAAAAGCGTTTAAAATCGATCAGTGAGAGAATGCAGAAGCCCTCTCGGATGTTGTGGGCTCGAGGAAGTTGTGCAGATGTGAAAGTTTCATGCTGAGGGATACGCCAGCGGCCAGCCCTAACCCCGATTGCCTGACTCCCACCGGATTATAAAATTCTTGGTTTCTTTCTCTCTATTATGGGGCTGGTTGGATTGTCATATCACTCTCAAGTGGAGAAGCGTTCGCTTCAGCGGCGCTCTGCCAATGAGGAATCCTGAGCGAATCCTGAGGCCTGAGCCCCTCTCTCCTTGCCTCAGGCTCAATCAAGCGGTCGACCCGGAACTTTGCAGGGCACAATTGGCAATACATCCTTTCTAGCTTCTGTTNCCCCCCTCCGTATGGCCGTGGAAGATACTGTTCCCTGTCTACCAAACACCAAAGTCCAAATCCCCACCCCTGCCGGTGCAAGCAACTCGTCCGAGCTGCCAAAAAGTTTCTTAGAACGAATTCACCGACACCATATCTACGTCATGCTCTTGGTGGCATTATCCATCGGCTGCACTGTCTCATTGGTGCTATCACTGCAAGGACCTGAACCAGATTTCAAGCTCGTCCCAGCTCGGCAGTTTCAGCCCTTGACCTTGCAAGTACGGCTACAAGGAAAGGGCGAGATGCAGGGGCCCTGCCCACGGGTATTGGGGCTTCACCTGAGAAAGTAAGCGCAATCGTCGAGGAACAAGTCAAGTTCGAGCGAATTGGGCTAAAATTCGTTCTGTGACGGCCCCTCCCCCTCCTACTTTCAAACATTCAACCCTCTGCTCTCTGCTTGAACCCGAGTAGACTGTCCTCTCCACCGGGTTCTTAACCTCCCCTCCTTCCACTCGGCGATCCTTCCCCTGACACGCCTCCGACTATCGAGAAAGCGCCGCGGCGCACTCCCGTCCTCTCAGTCCCATCCGAGCAGACCATGCATCCTAACGCCGACGATGGCTTTATCCAGAACGATTAGGATGTACTCAGAACTAAGCAATCGCCCCACGAGTATGAAACCCAGTCCCACCCCTTATTCAGTTCGCCACAATCCACCATCACCACTGGTTGACACACTTCACGAGTTCGTGACCATGCAGTAACATATTACCAACCGTCGCACTCTTCGACATATGCAATACAACCAATCCCAATCGACCTGTTCTTGATGCTTTTTACATTCTTTCGGTCTATCTCTCAATGTCTAGACCCCATCTTCTTTGCATGTACACGATTGACTTCCTCCATTTAGATTCTCTCGTGTTTCTCTTGTCTATCAATGATGGGACCCCTTTGCATGGATGTACCATCGCTATCATGTCGGGTGGCAGAGACCAGTATACCCCATGACAGAATGACTGCAAATCGACAGCTACTCAGCTGATCGTGTTTGTTAGATTGCACTGATGTCACCAGCGCGACTCTCTCCTTCCGTCATCATTCCAGCTGCCAGTGATGTGAGTAAGGACCTGACCGAACTCGTTAGTCTAAGTTCGGTGTGACCACTGTCCCCGAAATAGGAGATATCTGATATGGGCGCTCTCGAATCCCTAACATGCCCCCCAGGCGCCATTTGGTACACGTTGCATTGTTCACCTTATCCGCGATCCACGACTGGGGCCCTCCACTACGAACGATGGAACCCAGGTAATGTTGACTGTTTCAGTTGCTGGTCCTTGCCGTGCTCAGGATCTAATGGCCTTTCCAGTTCGTCAGGCTCCCGTCTCTTTGCTCTAATTATCGGCATCGATGATTACACGCCAGAGACTGGGTTCATTAAGCTCAAGGGTGCTGTCCGCGATGCTGACAGTATTCGGAATTGGCTCATCAAGGACTTCAATGTTCCGCCGTCCCATATTCAATACCTTCGAGACAACGCGGCCACCAGGAAGGCTATCGTTGAGGCCCTTGAGGGCTTATCTACTGATCCAAAGATCAAGCGTGATGATCCCATCCTGATCTACTATGCGGGTCATGGAACACAAGCTCGTGCACCTAAACAATGGTGTTGGGACTCCCCGAACATACAGATGATTGTGCCTTGGAACTTCAAGCAATCCGATACCGATAGCCCAGACCGTATTACCCATGGAATTCCAGATCGTACCCTGAGTGTACTCCTCACTAAACTTGCCAAGAAGAAGGGGAACAACATTGTACGTCCTCTGCCTCTTCCTAGCATTCAAATGCAATACCTGACTTGGACCAGACCGTGATTCTTGATTGCTGCCATTCCGGCTCCGGGACACGATCGGACTCGGACACCAGGATCAGAGGAGGACCTTGCGAAGGGGAGGTCCCAGCTAACCTGGACGAAGACCTCAAACCTGCTGACCCGGACGAAGACCTTGAGCTTCCTCGCACCCGAGGAGCACAAATTAAGCCCAAGTTCGAGCATTATGGACTACGGTCACACGTCCTTTTGGCTGCGTGTGCACCTCACGAATTTGCCCACGAGAACGGGTCCTCTGGGGCCTTCACCGTGGCCCTACTCAAGGCGTTGAATGGGGTCAATACTGCCGAGCTAACCTATCAGGGCTTGATGGAGCGGATGGACAAATTGCAAACGTGCGTTTCCTTGAGGCACTCGAGTAAGATCCGATGTTAACGAGTAAACAGACAAACCCCCCAGTGCGAAGGCCACTACAGGGGTAGGTTCCTTTTCGACAGAAAGGTTGCCAACATGAACCCTGTCTTGGACGTGACGTCGAAAGACAAAAAAATTGACCATCGCTGGTGCCGGAGCAATCCATGGGATATCGGTCGGGAGCAAGTTCGCGATCTGGAAGTCGCGAAGTGATTTAAAAGCCGACCCGCTGGCGACGGTGACCGTTGAAGTAGTCAAGGCACACGAATCGATAGCCACGCTCAAGGAGAAAGTCGGCTCCAGATCGCTCGTCGCCCAGATCAAGGAGAATCCCAAACCTACGCTTTTCATCCACGTCCCCGAGATTATCCAAAATATGAATTGCTTTGAAGATCTGTTTCTAGAAACCGAAAGCAGGCCGCCGTTAAGCATTGCCGTCACCAGGGATAAAGCGCTTGCCAGCATCGGTCTTACCTACTTCGATAAATACCGCGAAATTGGATTCGAAATGCTCAAGCCTGAAGAGCAGGATCAGAAAATCCGTCATACAATTGACTGCACTGCCGAAGATCTTTATGGGGCGCTGGATCATCTGTGCCACTATTACTATCACCGCGATCGGGTCAGCACGCAAGTTATAGGACAACAAGATCATAAAGTTCCATTCTCCTCCAAATTTACCGTCGACGTATTCACGTTGGAAGAAAATGATGAAGAGATCTACGTGCCAAGCGGTCCGAACCTGAACATCCAGGGTACTGGCGTCGAGCTCACCATTGGATCGCACAATGCAGAAGATATGTACGGCTTTAGAATCACCAACAACACCGAATTCCCTGTGTTTCCGTATCTGTTCTATTTTGACAGTTCAAACTTCAGCATAAGTACGCATCTTTCGTTCGATCAGCGGTATTGCGATCTAACCGCGAAGCAATACCCGTAGCACCGATTTATCAACCTGTAGCTATTGCGCAGGACGGGGCCAAAGAAAGTTCAATACACTCCCTGCCAGCACTTAGCTCTCTCACAGTGGGCTACGGGTCAGCAGGTGCCACACCCCAGAATCTCGCCATTTCAGATGACAAATTGGATCTAGAGCAAGGATATCTCAGGCTCTACGTGTCAACGCGGCACGTCGATCTTTCCACCTTGAAAAAGGG
>JANBPK010001573.1:0-28863 GCA_027579435.1 Candolleomyces eurysporus
CCACCCAACCAAGCAGAGAAAATGAAGTTCATCTCAGCAGTCACCGTGGCCACTACCGCCGTCTTGATCCAGACGGCGGGATTGGTTTCCGCTCTCGACATGCGCTTCTGGCCTGTTCCCAACTGTTCTGGGGGCTTCCTCCAGTGTGGTAATCTCCCTGCTGGAGTTTGCTGCTTTTTATCTACAAACCCTGCTGCCTCGCTCAGGGTCACTGATGTCTCTAACGTTGCGTGAGTTTGACATTTCATTGTCTCATGCTATGCTTCTCGCTCATTCGATCTTTTACCGACAACGATGCAGTGACTTCTCCGCTTGGGGCACTCAAAACTGCCAGGCGCCCCTCGCAGCCAGAAGCTCTTCGGCTGCATGCGTCAATGCAAACTTTGCTTGTAGGTTTACCGGTGTCTGAGTATTCTCTTCGAGTAAGGCACTGACCATTGGATTTGTTATGACGCTACTAGTCTTCTCTGGAAATTGGCGTAGCAGGTCGCGTATCGGAAGTGCTGTTGAATCGAGCTCTACCGAAGAGTGTGTCGAGCCAGACAGCTTCGGATTCGTCGACGAGACCGGCAAAGAACACGTCGCTAAGATCACCGAGGCCAACAAGAAAGCCGTTTATGGAGCGCTTGAGAAGGGCGATGTCAGTGCTCTTAAGACTCAGGCTGGCGCAGCTGCTTAGGTCGCGGGTTCTCAAAGAGTCACGTAAATTTCCGGCCCTCAATGTGGGCGTGTTAGCAATATCTGCCTTTCTATGTACAATACTGTGAATGTTGTCGTATGGACTGTATGATCGTGTCTCTACTCAATGGAGGTGTATGACCAAGTAAACGCACCTCACGGCGCAAATAGTCTCCAGCGATGATCCTGGGCAGACAGGGATAAGCATGCTCAGGTACGTAAGCCTCAGCCTCTTATCTTCATCGCGTGTTTCTCCCCTCTGCCTGCCATAAAAATGATCATGCAACTCTGTTCGGCAAGTCCATTGCCGCCATTGTCGCGCTATCGGGCAACGTGAGGTTTGCGCACAGGATTGGGATGCGGTTCCTCAGCGAAACCGGTCTATGTAAAGGACTTGGATTCTCATTAAGGAACGGGAGAGCTTCCACTACGTGCCTGTAGAGTGCTTGATGGTAAAGCCTCATTCATGTGTTACCAAGCATGAAGTTTGCGACACGTGTACTCGTAGTCCGTGGTACTAAACCTTTAAGGGCCACTCAAGAGACAATGAGGAACACCGTGAGTGATTGCGAGTAATCTCGACATTTCCGAGCCATCGTATCGGACGGTGTGGCGCCCGAAGGGGCCGAAAGTGAGAGTCGACGGAAGAGACGAATGATCAAGCAACGATGCGCCGGGCCGGGAGGATTTAGCTCATTCCTTATCTCAGCGTTCTTCACTGTCATCCCCATTTTCGAAACACGAAAATTGTGGGTGTCAGTCAGTGCAATTTGTCCTTTAGAGAAGTGTTGCTTTCTCTTGGGCCAGCGAGAAGAATGGCGGTCTCGCTCCTACGTCGTCGTCTATTCTGGTTCCCGTTCAATGTTGAAGTTGAGCGTTGACGCTTCTTCAGAATTTCGTCCTCTCTAATGCGGGTTACCAAAAGCTACTAATGACGACCCACCACTGACGTCAAAAACAGCACTGGAGCTAGGAAAAGTGACGTAGCAAGACCCTTACTGGTGATCCGCGATATAGTAAACGGTTTTCGGACTTTCCTTACCTTGTTCCTAACGACGAGCTCTCCTCACTCGAAGCTCTCAAACAGGCCCATATTCCTCCCTTGCACCACTATACGATGCCGCATACCGCTACGCTGCAACTGGACAGCTCCCGTTACAGTGAGATCGCCCAACGTTGGCGTAACTGTTCCCAGTACTGTCCACAGCGACGGGTGGAGGTTTAAATCCCCCATCCCTGCTCTTGCGCGACATACACGCCTGCGTCTGCGAGTCTCGCTCTCGGTCTATGCGTGCGATGTCAGCGCCAAAGCGGAATACTGTGACTCTAGTCCAGCCCCTATGTGAGCCTTCTCCGATGATACGTTGTCTTTTCTAGGGAACGTAGGGGTGTGACGGGGTGAAAGGTTTACTGAGAGGGTGAGCAATGGTAATTGATCCGGTTCACCGTCTAAATAACGGTGGTTGGGCGAAGAGAGAGTTCTCTGAGTCGTTTGTCTGGAGCCTCTTCCTGTTGGACGAGAGGCAGGGTGAGGTCATTCGGCGATGCGGGTCAGGCAGGCCAAGTGACCCTCTGGCCGCTTCTCAGAAATATCGGCAGAGTCTGATCACAGTTAATATTTGTCACTCCGTGCAGGCTCTGACAATTGCACGCGAAGATGCCAAGTTGCTGCAATAATCCGGATCCCGCTCTGTCGTCGACTCACTTCCCGTCTCCCCCCTTCTTCTGTCGCTAAGAAAGTCGTTGGCATGCCTGATCATGAGATCTCTGCTGTATTCAGCAGCCTACCTGGTGGACTAGTCTTTTTATTGCTCTGACCTATATCGTCATTCAACGCTACCGCCGTGGACCAGTGGCATTAAGCTGAGTGAACTTAATTGTCTGCCAGCATATAACCGAGTTATCATACGGAAGAGATTCTTTTCTATCCCTCGGACTGCATCAACTTATGGGGGTCGATGTCATCTACTCAGAGTTCCGTTCACGGTCGGTCAACAAGTGCCCATGTTAGAACAGTGTGAATGTTCACGAAGGCCCATAAACGACCTCAACTTTTTATTGAGATCCATCATCCTCGCTTTCGAGGGATATCGGGACGCCTTGCAGTGGAAATGTGCTTTATACCAAGGAGTACACTCTACATACAACACAGAACTCAATGAACTTCTACCTTTTGAAAAGCTACCGGATGGAAGCCCGGATGAAACGATTTAGAATAGAGAGAAATCCGGATATAGTGAAATAAAAGTTGACATCCTACATCTCTAATTCGTGTGGGTAAACAGCGGAGAAATCAAGCTGTGAGGAGTATATAAGCGTTCAACGAAGTTGGACGATTCGAGAGGAATCAGGGCACTCAGCGACCTGGATAGTTGTCAGAGGGCCTCTGCAGAAAATTCGCTTCATCGGAAAACACGACGGGGCTGGTTAAAGGATTTCAAATCACAGCATTCAATACTTCAGCAGCATCCCTTCAACTCCAGAGTTTCGGGAATTACAATTCCCTCCTCGAAGGCCGAAGAACGTGGCCGTTATGATCCTTGGCGTTCATTCGAGCCTTGAGTGGACAAAGAATTGCGAGACATCCGTCAGGCCGAAAGTACGCTTTGGCCTTGACTATAAATGTCCCAAAGCCTTACGTCTGCAGAGATAGAATACAAGATGCCATTGGCGTGAAAAGTGGCGTAGTGTTTTTGGTCCAGCGCTAAGGATCACTATAGCTATGTTCTCAGACCTTTCGACGAGGGAATTGCAGCGTTAGGGAAGGTAGAACTTAGAAACCATACAACCACCCTATCTCGGCATCTAGGACTCCCAGTCCTTCCGTGGGAGAAAGTCCTTTGAAGAGGCCTTTTGACGACTACCGTACCCCAGCCACCCGCCAAGCGTACCACCTGCCAACCCGAAGCCCTCGCAGTCCCGGCGGATCAATCCTCACAGCACTTGACTGCTCCACTATTGGGGGAAGCGTTCCAGCCCCTCACTCCTCTGTCTTAAAGTGCCGATTCGTTGAATCCTCCTATGAACCGTAGTCCGTCGAGAAGGGCTTCTGGCGACTATCCGGATGCTCGGTCGGCGCCCAAACGTACCAATTCCTCTTGAATCATTCCAAAGTCTCGTCGTCTGTGCACATCCACCCGGACGAGCACTCGTTGAGTCATGTTCGTAGATTGAGGTTTCACTTGTTTTGACTATCCTCATTGAGCTCGAGAGCTCTGTGTAGGGTCAACGTCACTCAGCATAGCTCATTAACCTTTCGCTTCCGCATTCCCTCTCTCAAAATAACTCTTTTGGTCATCGATGGCAGAAGAAGTGCTTGGTTCACAGCGAACGTTTGAGTACCGGAGAGCTTATAAAGCACAAGACAAACTTAAAACTGCGCGCCGAGCTCGGGGATCTCGAGAAGAACCAAAGCCGACGTTCCTTCGGATGCATTGTACGATTAGATTTGACTGGACCGAGCCCAATGGATTCTAGAGGAGACATTAAGTGCATTGGGTATTTGGTTCAGAACCTACATGCAATCAATCTGCCGACATCGGTGGAAGGCGGCAGAATTTCTGATTTCTTTCGACCAAAGTAGTACAAGCAGAGTATGGGATAGCCCTTGTACGTTCGAAAGGCAAAGCGCTCATGTATCGCATCTCCAAAAGCTCCAGAGATATGAACAATGTGACGATGAGTGTGGTAACCTTCGGAGCTTGAGGGCTGGTAGTTGAGACCGCTGGCGCCGAATACGGAAGTACGGTCTGCAATGTCATAGACAACGGCATTGAATCGATCAAGGCGCTGCTTATGTTTTGGCTGAGAAGCACAGGACTCAATGTGGAGGTGGCGATTCCTGTTACCACCCAGACACTCTGGGCTCAAAGGGGGNAGCGGAAGAGCCGACGGGCTTCTTTCCGCCAGCAATTGTGCATAGGAGGGAGTGATACCTCTCGGTAGTCCCCTTGAACCTTTGAGTGTACGTATGCTCAGGCCGATTCATAGATCCTGTCTGATATGCCGCTTTCCGAGGATGTGCGAGCTGATTCAAAGTCAAATTCAAATTCGTGTCTCAATCGAGATGCTTGAGACGATCGACGGCACTTTAAGTTTATCATTGCCGTCTGAAGCACTGGGGCAATCTGATTGACTTCGTAATCTCCTAGCTCAGGAACTGAGAGTAGTGAAAGATTCTAAAATACACTGCACCGTTCACCGTGGATCAAACGAGCAGGCTTTGTCAAGAATGGCATGTGTTACGAAGGCGAAACGAGTCCCCCATTTGAGAATGCGTATGGGCTGAGTCTTCTCTCGGTGATGTATGATAAAACATACCTACCCCGTTCTCCGAAATCCAAGATTCAGCGCTACAGCTGAGATGTAGAATGAGGTGTTGGGGGTATAAAAGCCAGCTTCAAACCAAGTGAAAGGACAAGACATCGTTCACAACCAACCGTTCTATTGTCTTACACTCTTCAAAACCAATCTTTTCTACTCAACGCTCTCCACCCAAGCAAGCAGGGAGAATGAAGTTCATCTCAGCAGTCACTGTGGCCACTACCGCCGTCTTGATCCAGACGGCGGGATTGGTTTCGGCTCTGGACATGCGCTTCTGGCCTGTTCCCAACTGTTCTGGGGGCTTCCTCCAGTGTGGTAACCTCCCTGCTGGAGTTTGCTGCTTTTTATCTACAAACCCTGCTGCCTCGCTCAGGGTCACTGATGTCTCTAACGTTGCGTGAGTTTGACATTTCATTGTCTCATGCTATGCTTCTCGCTCATTCGATCTTTTACCGACAACGATGCAGTGACTTCTCCGCTTGGGGCACTCAAAACTGCCAGSCGCCCCTCGCAKYCAGARGCTCTTCGGSTRMKTGCGTCAATRCAAACTTTGCTTGTAGGTCTACAGTTGTATGAATACTCTCTTCGAGTAAGGCACTGACCATTGGATTTGTTATCACGCAACTAGTCTTCTCTGCAAATTGGCGCAGCAGGTCGCGTATCGGAAGTGCTGTTGAATCAAGCTCTACTGAAGACTGTGTCGAGCCAGACAGCTTCGGATTCGTCGACGAGACCGGCAAAGAACACGTCGCTAAGATCACCGAGGCCAACAAGAAAGCCGTTTATGGAGCGCTTGAGAAGGGCGATGTCAGTGCTCTCAAGACTCAGGCTGGCGCAGCTACTTAGGTCGAGGGTTATCAAAGAGTCAAGTAAATGTAAATTTCCGGCCCTCAATGTGGGCGTGTTAGCTATATCTGTCTATCCATGTAAAATACCGTGAACGTTGTCGTATGGACTCTGCGATCGTGTTTCTACATATTGGCGGCGTGGGACCGTGTAAGTAGATCGCACGGCACAAAGAGTCTCCAGCGATGGCCTTGGCAGACAGGGATAAGCATACACAGGTAAGTAAGCCTCAGCCTCTCATCCTCATCGCGTTTTTTCCCTCTATCTGCCACAAAAATAGTGCAAATCCGTTTGCCAATTTCGCCACCGCCGCCGTCGCGCTGCCCAGCGCCGTCAATATTTTTAACAGCATAGGGATACGGTTCCCCAACGGGAATGGGCTACGTGAAGGACTTTGATTTTCATCGAGGCAGGGGGCGACGGTACCTGGATATCCGGTGAGCTTCACCAGGTACCAGAGCGCTGGATGACGATACCTTCATGCTAGTAAGCATAAAATATACTAGATATTTGCACTCGTAGTGCGCGATACCGTGCCTTACGAGCAACTATAGCGACGAGGGAACAACGTGAAGAACAACAATTCCTCTGGCCCGTTCCATCACCGTCTGATTTCCTCTTTCACGTGCTCTCTCAGCAGACCTGGATCTCTCAAGGAAATCCGACTCCTGTCGGACCAATTCATCACCCAGCCCCCAACCCACCACCGATCATGCCGCCTAGGAGAAGATACTGGCTCCTCAATAGATCTCCAAGTCGAGAACGTCAAGCGGAAACCAGGCCAGGAGTGGCTAATGCCTTTTGTCGTTCGACCAGAATCGATGAAATTAAAGAGCTGACGGTCTCCCAAATCCTGGCCAGGACCACCGAGACGACCTTGAGTCCTCCTACGCGCCAACGGATGTCACAGGCTCTTTCATACGCTCACTAGGGAACGATGATCTACGCATACTCGCAGTGTGTATGCGTAGCTTCTTAGCGGAACTGTCAACATCCAGAGCACTCTTTTCATACGGTTACGATGGCCAGACTTTGCTCGTCGTTCTCCCTTCGTGAATTCCTTTCTCTACAATCTTGACTGTCTGTATTATCCTCATCCAGGATATCGAGCATCTGTGGCTCTGCATCGTCTCTTTGTTGAAGTACTCCACAGGGCCAGTCGTCGTGGTCTTGGAAGTCCAGGGCGCCAGGTACTATTTGGAAGTCCGGGAGACTCAGGCTGTTAGCGGTAAGCACGGATTTTATTTTTAGTCTTTCAGATACAACGACACAAGAACGGCTAGGGGTGGCCGCACTCTCTTCGCATGTCGTAAGCCAGCGGCACCGATCTCAATCATGCTGGCGACGATTATACATTTGGACGAGCGATCATCGCCCATATACGAGGATTCGACGTTGATCCTTGATTTACCCGAACTCCTGGAATCCCGGCCTCACCTGCCCATGGGCATACCCTTTGCGTCAACAATTCGAATATAGTTCACGATTAAATGGAGCGCTCACTGGAGGTGCGTGGATAGGCAACCTAGGCTTTAGTTGAAATTATTGAACGAAGTCGACCGGGACGCACTGATGGTGTATGCAACAAGACGATCCAATGGCCGGGCAGCTCTGCGACAAAAATGGGTTATCCATCAATGAGCAGCAGAAGGGAACTGCACACTTCTTGGAAGCCTGGCGGCGCCGCACCATAAAGAACCACAACGTTGAGAGCGCAATGAAGGTATCAATCGCCGCGCTGAGGAGCGTGGTCAGCATCGCACAACATACGCGGGGGATGCTGTTCGGCTGCGTCGCCTCGACTCCAGCGTAAATACTGACCCCCACCTAATCACCGCTACAGTTCCACAGAAGAGGCCGACATATTTATATGATGGGTAGAGCATTGTGTAGACTCTCCATGCAAAGAAATTTGTGAATTGTTAGCAGCGAGTATAGATAATTATGAATCGAGCACTCACCTGAGCTAACATGGTCAGTGTGCCTCCGATAATGGTCGCTACTGCGAACCCTGTGAGCCGAGTGTGTTCTTGCGGTTCTCCGAAGAATGTGATGGTCGCTCTCAAGATTCTATGAGTAACGGCGATGGTATGAGTAGCTTCGAGGGGCCTTTCAATGTAACAATGTGAGTAGGATGGGAAGCGTATTTGAAATGAGCGACGAATCATGTTGCCGAAACCTAGAGGACGCTCCCATGGATCCCATGAGCATGAAAGGGAGGCAAGATTTACAAAATATCTCCAAATATTCGAATAGCTTCCGATTGTCTGAGAATCGAGCGGAACAGAGGTGACACTGCGGGGTTATGATGCCGAAGAGGAAGCTTCAAGCAGGCGACGAGGACGCCAATCTGAGGTGCTCCGAACGTACTATCGAGGGCGAACATGGGCGAAAAGGGCCAAGAGCGACGTTGTTCGTCAGTCGACTACTTTGGAGCCCGCTCAAGCACGGTGCAGCGGCAGAAATAAAAACTAAGCATTTTCGCGGTGGAATGTGTTCGGTAAAATATGACGCTAGTCATTTCGAGCGGCCAGTTGCTCGTTGGACTCGAGGTCAGCCGCAATAATATTGAAACTGTTTGCCGACCTGGAACCATATGGTAGTGGCATGCTCCAGCCCGATGATAGCAACTTCATTTATCTATGCGCATCGAACACAATTGCTGCCCGGAACGTTGTCCGGTTCCCGTCCCGACCCTCCTGCGGTAGCTGTCACCCGGTCGCAAAAAGACCGGTCGTGTTAGTCAAAATGAAGCCTTGTGTACTCGTAGGTTAGGAACAACTCGCCTTTTATGTAGTGCGACATGGGAATGTGTAGTCAGGCATGATGCCATATGTCATATGTACGTCACACAACCCCTTCCTTAGGGTCAGCTATTCTCGTCCGTTCGAGTGACTCTCGTCCNTTTTTTAACCACCGTCGACAACAAGAATGCTTGTTACCTGCTCAGCACTCTGAAATAGTCCCCAACGCGCCTGAAGATGGAGGAGGAAGAAGCCAGAGGGCGCACCAGAAGACGTAAGCCCGACGTCCGAATCGACACGAAACCTAGCGTTATAACCACTGGCAGTGGTGGATCGTCGTCATCGAGTAGCATCTGGAAGCTCGAGTTCAAAGTTCCAAGTCGATTTAAATGGATTCAGGACAACTTGAACTGGTCCAGTCTCAAGCCGGTCATTCGATGCTCGTTGGCGGCGTGGATAGCGACGATTCTCTTCGCGATACCCAGAGTGGGACGACGGTTGGGCATGGTGAGTACTTTTTCGAGTCACTGAGGAGACCTTTCTCATTCCATCTAGGCAAGCTACCTTATCCTTATCGCCTCCTTTCTTTCTCCACCGAGTGATCCATTTGTCGCGGTGGTGGAGCGAGAGTTGTTGATTCTCTTCTTCGCCTGCCTGGCTTGGGCGTGAGTGGACCAACACGTTTGTCTCAAGCTTTCTAATCGTATCATAGGTGGTCGTGTCTGGGCATCAAGCTAGCCAGCCTTTCCAGAAGTCACGTCGACTACAGCGTTTCTTTCACAGACGTTATTAATGGCGATTATATCGAGGCTGCGGTGCGCGTGTTCCTGGACTTATACCCACAGACGTAGCTCACTTTCCCAGCCCAGTGTCATTATTGGCGTCTTCATAGGTGTCGGAAGCACATTCTTCCTCTTCATAAAGGCTCGCCTTGGCCCAGGCCCTTACCTGTTCGCTTGCATCTTCGCCTGCATCTCCCTCGGTATGTGCATGATTACCCAGTGGCGAATTGGTTGCTAACCGTGTCTTCAGATATCACATTAACCACTGCTGTATTCTTTCCTTATCCGTATTACGCGGTATGTGCCTTCCTATGTCTATAACCCGAAAGCTGACTTGTTTTCAGACTGGACAAAGCATAGTGATTCCATTAGCAGTACATTCCGCTATCGCCCTGGCCCTCTCCCTCACCGTATTTCCTCTGACAATCTCTGCTTTGTACACCACGCGCCTTCAAGCTGTACTAGCCCCACTCTCTTCGGTACTTGAACAGCACGTAACTCTCCTCCAATCACCTACTGGGACTCCGGAATTCGATAAACTTGCGGAAGACGCGATCTCTACCGTAAAAAAGTCCGAGGGTGGGCTCCTCAACGTAGCAGCAGCCGCAAGACTTCTTCCCNAACGACCTCACTGTATCCCGCTTCTCGCCCACGGACTTCCAGGCTTTCCAGGGCTTCGCACGGCGCATCACTGGCAGAGTGCAAGGCATGGGCATGTATTTCAACCTCATCGACCCTTCGAAGCAAAAGTTTCCTGTTACGCCTGGAACGTCCGTTGCCCCCACTCCCACTCCCGGAAGCCCTGCATCCCGCTCTAGACAGCCGTCGGTCGAGCGCGGAGAGAAAAGGGATGAGAGCCAGGCCTCAACCCCCAAGTCCTCTCGTGCTCTTTCCCCTCTACATTCCCCGACCCTCTCTGGTAGTCATTCACACAAAGCTAATAATCACCATCACCCTCATTTCCACCTTCCTCATCAAATTCTTCATCAGTCTTTGACGAACCTATCCTTGAGACGACGTCGACGGGCCGAGCACGTTGTCGGTGTCTTCGAATCACAGAAGTACCTCAATCTTGAGGCGAGGCATTTTCGAGATCCTCGGCAGGAGGAGTGGATTCAGATAGAGACTGAGTTGTTGAGTGAAGGGTAGGTGTCGCTGCTGGATTGCGTCGATCGGATTCTGACCACTCAACCCCACCAGATGCGTGCCGCTTTTGCGAGAGTGTAGTTCAGGGATCAAGACCGTTGACTCTTGGCTGAAGCATGTTCGTCATGGAAGGTTCAACTGTTTCAGACGAACGAAGAAAGAAAATACTCGCGCCCGCCTTGTCGAACAAGTGGTAGAAGTTCAGAGCTCGCTATCGGCCGCTTTGAGCGAATTTAGAGAACAGGGAAGGTTCGTTCGCCAGTTAAGCTCTCCAAGGGCTCAGTGATTGACTGGCTCTCAGGTTACGGGTTATCGAACCATATCACCCAGTGGTTGGCGAGCCTGGCTGCGACGACGAAAATGGCCATCGTGAACTGCCGCCCCATAGACATTTGTTCCATTGCTACGTTTACCAGTACCATTTGATACAGACAGCCTCCGTTATCCTGGAAATGGTGAGTATGCTTCGCTCCTCCTTGATTCCTCCAGGTCTTACAAGCCAATTTAGTTAGAAGAGGTCATCAAACTCGAAGAAAAGCGAACGAAAGTTCGGTTTTGGGCTCCCGTGCCGCACATATTTAGATGGGGCCCTCATGATGTTCCAGAGAATGCTGATCACAACGACGATGATGATCCAGGTATGCAATGCCCGATGCCGTTTCCGATCCCGCTCTCACATACGCGCCTTTATCCAGATGTCATTCAGGGGTTGCACCCTGTGGATTCAGAATCCACCGGCGACCTGGGTCTACCGAAAAAACGAGACCCCGACGCCCTGCCTCCCCGTAGCGCGCTGGAGCTCATTTTGAACACTGTTTATCATGCTTTGAACGGCATTACGACCGGCAATTCGCTGTTCGCTATCAAGGCTGGGCTCATATCTGGTCTGCTCTCTCTTTCGTCCTCCTCAAGTTGGCATTCACTTACCATCATTTGTCGCAGTCGCTTTGTGTCTTCCGTATCTGATCCAAGAATCTGCTGCGTATGCATTTAGTAAGTGTAGCCCCCTTTCGATGTCACCTGCGAGATGCTAACTCGCGCCAGGGCATAGTTGGGCTTGGGCTATGTAAGACTCTATCAACGTTCTCGTGGGTGGTCTCCGGAGGCTGACGCTGTATGAAGGATCATGGGACAGCTCACCTTAGCCCGATTCCGTGGTGATACAACATTCGGTCTTGCGGCTCGGATTATCGCAACGTTTAGTGGTGGGTTGGTGGGTATGGTTACGTGGTGAGTATGAGTCCTCTTCCTTGCCATCGATCGTTCGCAATGCATAGTCACTGATACCATGATTCTAGGTATATTTCGGCTGGATCCGGACGTGGGAGCCCATACAGTCTCGCCGCTGTATGTGGTGTTTGTTTCCCATTCTTTTTCATGGTCCGGCTGTATTGCCCTATCCCGCCAATGACGAACATCGTGGCTTTCGTTACTGCTATTCTTGTGGGTCATTTCTCTGCGTTGGTTCTCCTCGTTACTGATGATTGTTAGGTGCTTGGATACTCGTATCAAAGTACGCACCAGTTCGTACCTGCCCCGCAGGGTGTTGGCTGGGATGTCGCTTGGGTGAGTTGACCCCCTCGGTTACCGTTCACCTGCTGATCCTGCGATATAGCGTCGGTTCGTGTTGGTTACGATTGGTGTTGTGGCCGCATTGTGAGTCTTTACCGTTTTTTATCCCCGTGCCTTGACCGAAACCTCTACTAGCCTTGGTTCAATGTTGCCGCCTAACATGACGCTCCGACGGTACCAACGATCTCTGCTTTCTACCACATGTACCGAGCTTGGGACGATATATTGTTCGATCATCACTTTTGCGACTTTCACCCCGAGGACCCAAACCAGGATGGAGGAAATTATATCGAGCTTAGTAGCTACGAGAGCCAAGTTGAACCGGTCGAGTGCGTTGTCGACTAATATCGTTTATGAGGTGTGTGTGGGCGCCGTTTCATCTTCTAAATCACTACCAATCACACTGATTTCTTCATTCAGTTCTCGTTGAGAGGTCGGTGGCCAAAGAAGCGGTATCAACAAATTCTCGAGTTACAATTGTGCGTTGTCTTGGATTGTTATCCATTCGTATGATTGAAGGTATTGACGATACTTGCTTTTCTAGGGCGATTGCATATTCGTTGAGCCACCTCATGTCTGTGATGGAACATCTCGAGCCTTCCTGGACGCGTGCGTTTCTTAAACGGGCCAGGTTCCTGGATCCTGATTTCCAGGGGGACGTTTTGGCCGTCATTTGTACGTATCGCTTTTATTCTTCGTGCTGTCTGTCCTGTTTGTTGACTTTTACTAATTGCTGCTACTTACAGCTATGATATCCTCGTCCCTGCGCACCGGGAACCCACTCCCGCAAGTCACACCGTGTCCCTTGCTGGATAGGTTTATGATGAGGTACCATGGGTTAGACGTTATTCATCAAGATTCGGAGGAAGACTACGGTTTACCAAGGCTTTTGACGCTTGATACGTTGAAGGATGAGCAGTATCTGTGCGTCGTTTCGTTCTTCTCATAATCAACCTCCGTTCAATTCCTCCCCCTCTTTTTCAGGATGTTCTGCGTCGGAATCTCGATAGCGTATAGAATTATGAACCGACTGGATCGGTTGATGTTGGCTACGAAGGAAATCGTCGGGGAGCAGTACCATATCCATGGAGTTGGAGTTNGGGGGGTGGAATTTGGATTCGCTACCAGGTCAGGGTCAGGGTTCAGGTTCGGGTGCTGGGTTTCCATTGAGTCCGAGTTTGACGAGCCAGAGAGGCGCTAATACGGGTGCTGGCGTTAGTTTTGGTGCTGGTGTTGGCGCGCAGACGCCGGTTAAGGAGGTTTAGAAGAAAGCTTCGCTTATATCTTGTTCACCTTTATATATGCACACAACAAAAGATGAGTGGTAGCAGATGTCGACCCCCAGGACCTCTTCTATCTCCTGGAAGCAACGACTGGGCAGGAGGCTGTAGAAATAGTATTTCATAATGTTATTCGGTGCAATGAAAGGAAGCACCAGCAGTGTCGTCGGAGCAGCTGTACGATCAGGGCGTTTCTTTTAGGAAAAATCAGACTGTAGCTGAGACTCATTCTCGCCTTCAGCAGTCCCAGATGAGAAAAATGAGGGATCATCATCGCATTATCGCATGAAATCACACCACAATCAGCGAAGATAGAATGGGTTCACTTGGCCAATAACATTGGCATTCCTACACGATTCTAGGTAAATTACATCTCGAGGTACTTATCTTCGAAAGAAAATCCATCCAAATTTACATGTTTAGCTCGAAGTAACTCCAGGGAATCGCGACGGGGTTTGAAGAACGATCGCACGTAGGCGCGCGATACCTGGTTCGCACCCCTCCAATCTCCTTGCCGCCACAAAATCTACGAGGGCATCGAGAGCACGTTCTTCAAGTTCTTTTGTATCCAACTTATATCTGAATGCAGCTACCTCCAAGTTTGGTAGTACAGGAGCTTCAACTGGCTGCCCACCAGTGCGTGATCCGTATTCCGGCGTGAGCCTAGCAAACAGCTGAGGGGTTAGAGGTGCGTATAACAAGTGGGTACGATGATAGTTTGGTAACCTGGAATCAAGCTTGAGGCGAACGACGTTTGTGAGGCGTTGTAGACAATGATCAAGAGCGGTAGGAGTGAGAGTGGGATTGTATAATGTGACATCTGTGAGTTGATTTCCGAAGCGCTCGACGAGCCAGGCAACACCGCTTTCTCTGTAATCGGGGTGTATGTAATTATGAACTGAGCCTGGGTTGATCGCCAGCTTGCGAAGTGACGGAAGGACAACGAGGGAGGCGAAATTGCTGGGGATGTCATACTACGGTGAACCGGAACGCCACTTCCTGCCACCGCGCTGATGATTCCAGCACGAGGCCCCCCAGATATCGCAGATCCTCCATCCCGTGTATAAGGAGGAAGGACGTTACACAGATAGAGGGNAAAAAACGCGATGAGGATGAGAGGCTGAGGCTTACTTACCTGAGCATGCTTATCCCTGTCTGCCAAGACCATCGCTGGAGACTTTTTGCGCCGTGCGATCTGCTTACTCGGTATTACACCGCCAATATGGAGAAACACGATCACAGAGTCCGTACGACAGTGTTCGCAGTATTGTACATAGAAAGACAGATATAGCTAACACGCCCACATTGAGGGCCGGGAATTTACTTGACTCTTTGATAACCCTCGACCTAAGCAGCTGCGCCAGCCTCGGTCTTGAGAGCAGTGACATCGCCCTTCTCAAGCGCTCCATAAACAGCTTTCTTGTTGGCCTCGGTGATCTTAGCGACGTGTTCTTTGCCGGTCTCGTCGACGAATCCGAAGCTGTCTGGCACTTCCGATACGCGACCTGCTGCGCCAATTTCCAGAGAAGACTAGTAGCGTCATAACAAATCCAATGGTCAGTGCCTTGCTCGAAGAGAGTACTCATACAAGGGTAAACCTACAAGCAAAGTTTGCATTGACGCATGCAGCCGAAGAGCTTCTGGCTGCAAGGGGCGCCTGGCAATTTTGAGTGCCCCAAGCGGAGAAGTCACTGCATCGTTGTCGGTAAAAGATCGAATGAGCGAGAAGCATAGTATGAGACGATGAAATGTCACACTCACGCGACGTTAGAGACATCAGTGACCCTGAGCGAGGCAGCAGGGTTTGTGGATAAAAAGCAGCAAACTCCAGCAGGGAGATTACCACACTGGAGGAAGCCCCCAGAGCAGTTGGGAACAGGCCAGAAGCGCATGTCCAGAGCCGAAACCAATCCCGCAGTCTGGAGCAAGACGGCGGTAGTGGCCACAGTGACTGTTGAGATGAACTTCATTTTCTCTGCTTGGTTGGGTGGAGAGCGTTGAGTAGAGAAGATTAGTGTTGAAGAGTGTAAGACAATAGAACGGTTGGTTGTGAACGATGTCTTGTCCTTTCACTTGGTTTTAAGCTGGCTTTTATACCCCCCAACACCTTTTTCTACATCTCACTTGTAGCGCTGAATCTTGGATTTCGGAGAACGGGGTATGTTTTATCATACATCACCAAGAGAAGACTCGGCCCATACGCACCCCTCAAATGGGGTACTCGTTCCGCCTTCGTAACACATGGTATACTTGACAAAGCGTGCTCGTTTGATCCACGGTGAACGGTGCAGTGTATTTCAAAATCTCGCAGTACTCACAGTTCCATAGCTGGGAGATTACGAAGTCGATCAAATCGCCCAAGTGCATCAAACGGCAATGATAAACTTTAAGTGCGTCGATCGATTGAGACACGAATTTGAATTTCACTTTGAATGGTTCGCACATCTTCGCGAGAGGGCGCGTCAGACAGGATATATGAATCGGCCTAAACATACGTATACTCAAAGGTTCAAGGAGATCACCGAGGGATATGAGCCCTTCCTATTCATACAATTGCTAGGGGAAAGAAGTCTGTCGGCTCTTGTGCGCCCCCTTTGAGCCCAGAGCGTCTGGGTGGTAACAGTAATTGCTACCTCCACATTGAATCCTGTGATTCACAACCAAAACATAAGCAGCGCCTTGATCGATTCAATGCCGTTGTTTATGACATTCTAGACCACCCTTCCGTATTCGGCGCCAGCGGTCTCAACTACCAGCCCTCAAGCTCCGAAGGTTACCACACTCATCATTACATTGTTTATGTCTGGAGCATTTGGAGATGCGATACATGAGCGCTCTGCCTATCGAACGCACAAAGGCTGTCCCATACTCTGTTTGTACTACATTGGTCGAAAGAAATCAGAAATTCTGCCGCCTTCCACAGATGTCGGCACTGAATCAAATACCCAATGTACTAAATGTCTCCTCTCGAAACCATCGGGCTCGGTCCACTCATATCTAATCATGTAATACATCCGAAGGAACATCGACTTTGGTTCTTCTCGAGCTCCCCGAGCTCGACGCGCAGGTTTAAGTTTGTCTTATGCTTTATAAGCTCTGGGGGACTCAAATGTTCGCCGTGAACGAAGCACCTCTTCCGCAATCGATGACCAAAATCTTTATTTCGGGAGAGAATGCGGAAGCAAAAAGTTAATGAGATATGCTGATGCACGTTGATCCTACACAGGGCTCTCGAGCTATATGAGGATTGTCAAAACAAGTGAAACCTCGATCTATGAACATGGCTCAACGAGGGTTCGTCCGAGTGGGTGTGCACAGACTACAAGACTTTGAAATGATTCGGGGGGGAATTGGTACGTTTGGGCGCCGACCGAGCATCCGGATAGTCGCCAGAAGCCCTTCTCAACGGACTTCGGTCCGTAGGAGGTTTCAACGAATTGGCACTTGAAGACAGAGGAGTGATGAGCTGACACGCTTTTCCCCATAGTGGGGCAGTCCTGTGCTGTGAGGATTCATCCGCGAGAACTGCGAGGGCTTCGGGTGGGGAGGTGGTGCGTTTGGCGGGTGGCTGGGGTTCCGGGTAGTCGTCAGAATGCCTCTTCGAAGGACTTTCCCCCACGGGAGAGCGTACTGGGAGTCGCTGGATGACGAGATAGGGTGGTCGCATGGTCTCGCACTTCTTTGTCCACTCGAGGCTTGAATGAACGCCGAGGATTATAACGGTCACGTTCTTCGACCTCCGAGGAGGGAATTGCAATTCTCAAAACTCTGGAGTGGAGGGGACGCTGCTGAAGTGCTGAATGCTGTGATTAAATTCCTTTAACCAGCCTAGTCGTGTTTTCCGATGAAGCGAATTCTCTGCAGAGGCACTCTGACAACTAGCCAGGTTACTGAGCGCCCTGATCCCCTTCAAATCGTCCAACCCCGCTTTGGCGCTGACATCGCACGCATAGACCGAGAACGAGACTCGCAGACGCAGCCGTGTATGTCGCGCAAGAGCAGGGATGGGAAATTTAAACCTCCACGCATCGCTGTGGACTACTGGGAACAGCTACGCCAACGCTGGGCAATCTTATTGTAACGGGAGTTGCCTGGTTACAGCGTTGCGGCATGTGGCACATGTGGCACTGTATAGTAGCGCAAGGGAGGAATATGAGCCTGTTTGAGAGCTTCGAGCCACGGAGGGCTCATGGATAGGAACAAGGTAATGAAAGTCCGAAGACCGTTCATTATATCGCAGAACGCTTCTCTGAAGAGTATATTGCACTGACTGACAGCCACAATTTTCGTGTTTCGAAAATGGGCATGACAGTGAAGAACGCTGAGATAAGGGGAATGAGCTGAATCCTCCCGGCCCGGCGCATCGTCATCTGATCCCTCGTCTCTCCCGTCGACTCTCACTTTCACTCCCTTCGGGCGCCACACCGTCCGATACAATGGCTCGGAAACGTCGAGATCACTCTCAATCATTCACGGTGTTCCTCCTTGTCTCTTGAGTGGCCTTCAAAGCCTTTAGAGGCTTAGTACCACGGACTATGAGTGCACATGTCGCAAATTCATGCTCGCTAACATATGAATAAGGCTTTGTTACCAAGCGCTCTACCGGCACCTAGTGAGGCTCTCCCGTTCCTTAATGAGAATTCAAGTCCTTGGCGTAGACAAGTCCCGCTTAGGAACCGCATCCCAATCCTCTTGGCGAACCTCGGGTTGCCCTGCGACAATGGCGGCAGTGAACTTGCCGAACAGCGTTGCATGATCATTTTTGTGGCAGGTAGAGGGAAAAAACGCGATGAGGATGAGAGGCTGAGGTTTACTTATCTGAGCATGCTTGTCCCTATCTGCCAAGATCATCGCTAGAGACTCATTGCGCCGTGCGATCCGCTTACTCGGTCATAAACCGCCAAAATGTAGAAACACGATCACAGAGTCCATACGACATCGTTCACAGTATTGTACATGGAAAGATAGATATTGCTAACAAGCCCACATTGAGGGCCGGAAATTTACTTTGATAACCCGTGACCTAAGCAGCTGCGCCAGCCTGAGTCTTGAGAGCACTGACATCGCCCTTCTCAAGCGCTCCATAAACCGCTTTCTTGTTGGCCTCGGTGATCTTGGCGACGTGTTCTTTGCCGGTCTCGTCGACGAATCCGAAGCTGTCTGGCTCGACACAGTCTTCGGTAGAGCTCGATTCAACAGCACTTCCGATACGCGACCTGCTACGCCAATTTCCAGAGAAGACTAGTAGCGTGATAACAAATCCAATGGTCAGCGCCTTACTCGAAGAGAGTACTCATACAAATGTAAACCTACATGCAAAGTTTGCATTGACGCAATTACCTGAAGAGCTCCTGGCTGCGAGGGGCGCCTGGCAGTTTTGAGTGCCCCAAGCGGAGAAGTCACTGCATCATTGTCAGTAAAAGATCGAACGAGCGAGAAGCATAGCATCAGACGATGAAATGTCACACTCACGCGACGTTAGAGACATCAGTCAGCCTGAGCGAGGCAGCAGGGTTTGTAGATAAAAAGCAGCAAACTCCAGCAGGGAGATTACCACACTGGAGGAAGCCCCCAGAGCAGTTGGGAACAGGCCAGAAGCGCATGTCCAGAGCCGAAACCAATTCCGCAGTCTGGAGCAGGACGACGGTAGTGGCCACAGTGATTGCTGAGATGAACTTCATTTTCTCTGATTGCTTGCGTCGAGAGCGTTGAGTAGAGAAGATTGGTGTTGAAGAGTGTAAGACAATAGAACGGTTGTGAACGATGTCTTGTCCTTTCACTTGGTTTCAAGCTGGATTTTATACCCCCAACACCTCTTTCTACATCTCACTTGAAGCGCTGAATCTTGGATTTCGGAGAACGGGGTAGGTGTGTTTTATCATAGATCACCAAGAGAAGACTCAACCCATACGCATTTCTCAAATGGAGGACTCGTTTCGCCTTCGTAACACATGGTATGCTTGACAAAGCGTGCTCGTTTGATCCACGGTGGACGGTGCAGTGTATTTTAGAATCTCGCAGTACTCTCAGTTCCTTAGCTAGGAGATTACGAAGTCTATCAAATTGCCCAGTGCTTCAGACGGCAATGATAAACTTGAAGTACCGTCGATCGTCTCAAGCACCTCGATTCAGACACGAATTTGAATTTGACTTTGAATGAGCTTGCACATCCTTGGAAAGCGGTATATCAGACAGGATCTATGAATCGGCTTGAGCATACGTACACTCAAAGGTTAAAGAAGATTACCGAAAGGTATCACTCCCTCCTATGCGCACAATTGCTGGGGGAAAGAAGCCCGTCGGCTCTTCCGCTCCCCCTTTGAGCCCAGAGTATCTGGGTGTTAGCAGTAATCGCTACCTCCACATTGAATCCTGTGCTTCTCAGCCAAAACATAAGCAGCGCCTTGATCGATTCAATGCCGTTGTCTATGACATTGCAGACCGCACTTCCGTATTCGGCGCCAGCGGTCTCAACCACCAGCCCTCAAGCTCCGAAGGTTACCACACCCGTCATCACATTGCTCATATCTCTGGAGCATTTGGAGATGTGATACATGAGCGCTTTGCCTTTCGAACGTACAAAGGCTATCCCATACTCTGCTTGTACTGCATTGGTCGAAAGAAATCAGAAATTCTGCCGCCTTCCACCGACGTCGGCAGATTGATTGCATGTAGGTTATGAATCAAATACCCAATGCACTTAGTGTCTGCTCTCGAATCCATTGGGCTCGGCCCAGTCAAATCTAATCGTGCAATGCATCCGAAGGAACGTCGACTTTGGTTCTTCTCGAGATCCCCGAGCTCGGCGCGCAGTTTTAAGTTTGTCTTGCGCTTTGTAAGCTCTGGGGTACTCAAACGTTCGCTGTGAACGAAGCACTTCTTCTGCGATCGATGACCAAAAGAGTTATTTTGAGAGAGGTAATGCGGAAGCGAAAGGTTAATGAGATATGCTGGGGGACGTTGACCCTACACAGAGCTCTCGAGGTAAATGAGGATAGTCAAAACAAGTGAAACCTCAATCTACAAACATGACTCAACGAGGGCTCGTCCGAGTGGATGTGCACAGACTACGAGACTTTGGAATGATTCAAGGGGAATTGGTACGTTTGGGCGCCGACCGAGCATCCGGATAGTCGCCAGAAGCCCTTCTCAACGGACTACGATCCGTAGGAGGTTTCAACGAATTGGCACTTGAAGACAGAGGAGTGAGGGGCTGACACGCTTCCCCCAATAGTAGAGCAGTCAAGTGCTGTGAGGATTCATCCGCCGGGACTGCGGGGGCTTTGGGTTGGGAGGTGGTACGCTTGGCGGGTGGCTGGGGTTCCAGGTAGTCGTCAGAAGGCCCCTTCAAAGGACTTTGGGGGGGCCGCGCACTGGGAGTCGCTAGATGCCGAGATAGGGTTGTTGCATGGTTTCTAGGTTCTGCCCTCCCTAACGCTGCAATTCCCTCGCCGAAAAGTCTGAGAACATAGCTATAGTGATCCTCAGCGCTCGACCAAAAACCCTGGGCCACTTTTCACGTCTATGACTATCACGGCATCTTGTATTCTATCTCTGCAGGCGTAAGGCTTTGGGACATTTATAGCCAAGGCCAAAGCGTACTTGCGGTCTGACGGATGTCTCGCAATTCTTTGTCCACTCAAGGCTCGAATGAAGGCTGAGGATCATCCCGGCCACGTTCTTGCAATTCCCGAAACTCTGGATTTATAATCATTTAACCAGCCTCGTCGTGTTTTCCGATAAAGCGAATTCTCTGCAGAGGCCCTCTGACAACTAGCCAGGTCGCTGAGTGCCCTGATTCCTCTCGAATCGTCCAACTCCATTGAACGCTCACATACTCCTCACAGCTTGATTTCCCCGCTATTTACTCGCACGAATTAGATATGTAGGATGTCAGCTTTTATTTCACTGTATCCAGATTTCTGTCTATTCTGAATCGTTTCATCCAGGCTTCCATCCGGTAGCTTTTCAAAAGGTAGAAGTTCATTAAATTCTGCGTTGTATGTAGGGTGTACTCCTTGTCCTTGGTATAAAGCACACTTCCATTGCAAGGCGTCCCGATATCCTTTGAAAGCGAGGATGATGGGTTTCAATAAAAGATTGAGGTCGTTTATAAGCCTTCGTGAAAATTCGCACCATTCTAACATGTGCACTTGTTGACTGGTGCAGTTAACCATGAACACCTCAAACTGAGCTCAACGGAGCCATTTTAACCGACCATGAACGGAACTCTGAGTAGATGACATCGACCCCCATAAGTTTATGCACTCTGAGGAGGGATAGAAAAGAATCTCTTCCGTATGATAACCCGGATTAATGCTCGAAGACAATTGAGTTCACTCAGCTTAATGTCACTGGTCCACGGCGGCAGCGCTGAATGACGATATAGGTCAGAGCAATACAAAGACTAGTCCACTAGGTAGGCTGCTGAATACAGCAGAGATCTTATGAACAGGCATGCCAACGACTTTTCTTAGCGACAGAAGAAGGGGAGACGGGAAGTGGGTCGACGACAGAGCGGGATCCAGATTATTGCAGCAACTTGGCATCTTCGCGTGCGATTGTCAGAGCCTGCATGGAGTGACAAGTATCCCCTAGTATCTATAAAGATATGTCCTCGATCAGTTTACAACTGTTTATTCCTTGGCGGCTCTCTCTTCAACCAGCCTTTTCTAAGTATGTCCTTCTGCATTCTGTGAATCTGACCGCCGACTCGGACTAACAAATCTTATTTGCTTTGACTTTCACTGCACAGTCATAGAGGTGCGTCACGAATCCCATTTTTTATTGCGGCTTTTGTGGCATTGTCTCCAAGAGATGAACTACGAGGCACATATCCTTTGGGATGCGCACCTAAGGTTGAGCTTTAGAGCACGCTGCGCAATCACGCCTAGCAACGAAATAAGCGCAGGCATTTTGCATATTTCATGTCAACCGTCAGAGGCAACTGTCAGAGGTACATTGGGACAGTGCCACATGTGACGAGGCTCTGCGCGTCCACAAGCACATAAACCTTAAAGAAGAACTTGACAAATATACTTCACAAGCTAACATTCCACGAGTACACTTGAGTCGTAGCCTCGGATCCTGAAGCCGTAGCGAAGCGAGGCAGGACTTGTATAAGATATAATTCTGAGACTGGGAAGCCTTACTGAAGTAAGGAACTTTCCTTCAAGATCCCCGTCTGTATACGTTGACCGAGATGTTACCAGCGCCGTTCATTGGGGGGGAAACAATTTTCTTGAGTCAATGTTGACTTGGTTGATCAAACAAAAAGCGAGGTGACACCGTGACAGAGCGCTGCCTCGTAGGCGCAGTATCAGCTCTTCAAACTCATAGCAAAGGAATGACAGCGGCGGCAGTTCCTGTGATAAGGCGCCTACCCTGTGCTGTGCAACTGAATAACCCGTCTACAGTTCGAAATGGAACAAAGGCCTTGGATATTCAATCCTACCCATGTCAAGAGAAGAATAAATGAGAGGCTGACAGATGTGGCGTCAATTCAGCGATCTGAAAGGGTGCTCTAAAACTCGAAGTTGGCAGAAATAGGAAAAGAAGCAAAACGTTCTTTGAATCGGGACGTTACTAGGAGCTGTGGAAACCGGCAGTTCTTTGTGCCGTCCACCTACCGACCTACCTAGTTGCCAGTCCATCTGAATGAGACTATTGGAATCCAACTTTCGCATCGTCTTTTTCAGTTCATTTACCGTTATATATTACCGAGGCATTTTGCCGAGGGTACTTAAGGGGGTCCAAAAAGGCCAAGACCACGTTCCTCCTTGTAACCGGCACAGGGGGCGGCACAGGTCCTTCCATCATGCTTGATGGAGCTCCGCCATGTTACCATGGCATGTTATTTCGGTATCACCCGCTGCCAGTCGCTTTGCTCTGCCGCTTTCCTCTCCGTTGTTGTGCCAGTACCAGGCACTGCACGCATGGACCTGCGGCTGTCTTCGGCTCTAGCTGGGAGATGTTAAGGTTAGATGGAGGTAGTAATGACGCGAGTGTAGATTGAGATAGAGGAGCAGACAAGGGGACGGCAAGAACCATGCAAAATGCTTCGGCCCTTGTCGTGCGCAGCATCGGCCACTCGCCACAGGTTTCATATACAGCATATAATCCCGACAGTGTGGAAATGAGAGAGGTTACGGCGTTCTGTGACAATACTCATATTCCATGTTCCGTAATCGAATCCCCGCTTACAATTCAATCTGGAACAAATACATCGAATATAATCGACAACGAATATTTATTGGCATCCTCGTCGGGGTTCTTCACCGTTCACCATTTCCGCCGCATCCTTCTCCGTCAAATTCCGAGGCCACCGACCGTAGCCCTGCACCTGAGCGTCGCAATGAAAGATCATTACAAGGGAATCTTCAACAACAATCAATTCATCGAGATCCACAATCCAGGTTCTCCCCAAGCTGACGGTGAGTCGCGTTTTTTCTAGGTTTCGAGGCATACGTAACGAGTATTCCAACAGTAGCTCCGAGAATACTTGACTCTGTCAAGAAGGACAGCAGTTTAAACTCTTACAATCCTGAGGCACCCACCATTCACGTCCCATACTTCACGATAGACACCATCTCTCGTCTCCCCACCATTCGGCAACAGCAACCGTTATTTCAGTCGACCCCCTCGCCACCCTCAAGCTACGGCAGCTGCTCTTTCGAGCTTGCACATAGCTTAAATCTACTTCCGTTCCAGGAGAATGGAGGTTTACTCACGATGGCCGAGGTCAAGATCGACCAGCTAGGTCGATACAGCGACCGATACTGCGGATACTTGTCTCGACACGCTCTCGTTCTGCTGGCCAGTCAGTATGCAAGCCGTGTCGCCGTGACTCCCGGAAGCGGGGCAGGTGGGGGAATCACCATCGACACACCATTGGGACGATTCAAAATCTTCGACAAAGACCACGTTCCTTATGTCCATTTCAACTCTCAACTGCGTACACCCACTTCGAACAAGTGCGACCAGCCTCGAGATCAATCAGTTTCAGACATGGAGATTATCCAACAGGCGGCCAGGGGTCGATATCATATTAAAGATTTCTACATGATGTTCGAAAACATCAGCACATCTCCGAGCAGTTGGAAGGACCCCGACGTAGTCTCGACAATCGAAATCGCGATGAAGCACGTTATTCAACCCACTGGCCATTCAGTATTCTTGGACCAGAGGCTGGTCAAGGAATGGAGGCAAATCTTACAATATTCCTCTGATATGATGAAATCCGTCTTTAATATCTTCATAGGAATTCACGAGCCAAAATACTTTGTACACCTCAGAAAAAACTTCACTCAGCGTCAGATAGATAATCCGCAAAAAACTGTTGAGGAGAAGATGATCAGCTGGGTCGGCCTATCAATGTCGTTACTTCAGAGCTCCAAGCTCACCGTCTTAGATGCTCTTCGTGCGTTCCATTTTTTTAATTTCATCAGTCACTTTGGACTCTAACGCTGCGCCTTCCCTCACGGTAGAGATTCATCAGTCTGTACTATGCTCGCTAGGTGTTATAGGCGAGGGACATGGCAAGCTGAGAGGGGCGACAGTCAACTACGAAAAGCTCTCAGAAACATCCAATCGCCGATTCGTCAACCTGTTTGACGTATACATCAGGTCCCAGCAGAGTGCTGCCTTCCTGGAAGAAGAGCTGAAGAAGCTGTTGCACAAGAGTGAGAACATCGCGCTCGTTCTTTGGCAGGGAAGCTTGGCAATGCTGGCGTATTGGAACGCTTTCAAAGTCCTCGAGTTTGTGACTGAGGCTCCGGAAGAATGGCTTGAGTTTGTGTTGGCATTGGATTCTGACATTCTCATTGGGTGAGACGTAATACATGTTTACACACATTCATGAGAGAACTCTGTACTTCAATATTCATACACGTACTATTCCCATTCCCTATGTATATTGTATATCTTCTCAATCGACTTCTAACGGCTCTGTTTTGATACCCTGAGTCATACCAACTTCCTGAATGAATCCACCGAACACCTCGCTGGCAACATTGCTAGAGCCTTGCAAACGTGTGTATCAGCGAATTTGAGTGGTTACTGCATTTCGCAGCCTCAAAGACTCAACGGCATCAAAACACCAGCATCACTCTGAGTGTGACTCTTTTTTTAGAGAATTCAATCAAAGAACGTCGCGGGATACTTGAAGCATCTCGCCCCTTCCGTGATGCGAGGTCTTAACCCAGTTGATTTACGAGGCATTGAAAGTCACCGACGAGAACTTGACAGCTCTGAACGCTTTCCCAGCTATGATAATAACTGATAGCAGACAAGGTGGATCAATTCTCCTCCACACATCGATAAGTGAGACCGGCAATCAAGGATCTCACAACAATGAGCGACACTGTAAGAAAAGAAGGGGCTTTTGCAGACCGTGACAGAGATCCGGCGTTGTAACAGACAGGTTGACTTTTGTGGTCCTACAGCAGCTTTATCTTTTGCCAGAGGCACGATGAAGCCATCTGCCCATGTTTCCTTTAAGTATTCACTGTATGTCCATGAAAAATATTAGCTAAACAAAGGATATACCAAGATTGTCATGGTGGTATAATTTCTGTATCTCGGGATATAGCCTATGAAGCACCTTGCAAAGAAGGAGACAAAGGAAAGAAACAAAGGCCCATTTAACAGGGCTGTCCCGGCCAGTCACAGTATGGAATAAGCACTGTGAAATTCAATCTGTCTGTTACATTGCCACACTATGTCACGATTCGCGGAACCACCTCCTTTCCTGCAGTGTGATGGTAACAAACAAGTAGAGGCACAAAATATTGGGTACCTCGGTTTATAGAGGATGAGATAGACCGAATGAGCGAAAAAGAGGGAGATAGCGGACTCCAAGGCGTTCTAGAGCGCTAACCTCGTCTCTCTGTGGGTCAAGTACGTTTGGTTAACCTTAGGTGCCGAGACAAGAGCGTCAACGATGAGACGGAGCCTGAGCAGACGACTGATGGGGTGCAACAGTCAGTCAAGGATAGGACGATAGAGAGCTCAAGCGGAGACCAATCTGGAGGCCACGAGCGCACCCATCCACAACAGTCGTCCTGTCACGCTAGCCTGAAGGGTCTTAAGTGCTAGGTCAACGGAAGCCATCCTGAGTCGGGTACCATGATGAGCTTGAGATCGGGGTTGGGTATTCCCCGCCCATCTGATATCAACGCATAGACATTCAATGAACTGGTATCCCATCTGTATCCTCAACCGATGCGAGCTCGATTTCTCAGTGAAACATATCACAGTCGATCTATCCAAATCCCGTGAGTCGTAACTTTGAAGACGTAGCATTCATCCACTCACTCATCCAGTGACATATCCGCAGCTCGTATCTCCGTGAAACATCCCTCAGATGCGCATAAATATCGTTCAGCTCTGGGTTCCCAAGCCCGTAGGTAGTCCAAGTACCCGCAGCTGGTCTGAGTCCAAAATCAACATGCACTGGACATTTCTCCGAATCTTCTTCATCCTGACGTTCAATTTCGTCTCCATGGCCTCGGGGGACACGAGGATACGTCCATTCGTCTTGTAAACTGTGATCGAAACTCCGCTTTCGCCGATATTTATGAGAAGCGGCCAGAGGGTCACTTGGCCTGCCTGACCCGCATCGCCGAACGACCTCACCCTGCCTCTCGTCTAACAGGAAGAGGCTCCAGACGAACCTCGACTCAGAAAAACTCTCTCTTCGCCCATCTACCGTGATTTATACGGTGAGCTAGATCGATTTCCATTGCTCACCCTCTCAATAAACCTTTCACTCCACCGTTCCTCGGAAAAAGACAACGTATCATCGGAGGAGGCTCAGATAGGGGCTGGACTAGAGTCACGGTACCCTGCTTTGGCGCTGACGTCGCACGCATAGACCGAGAACGAGACTCGCAGACGCAGGCGTGTATGTCGCGCAAGAGCAGGGATAGGAAATTTAAACCTCCACGTCGCTGTGGACAGTGCTCGGAACAGTTAGGCCAACATTGGGCAATCTCACTGTAACGGGACCTGCCCGGTTGAAGCGTAGCGGCATGTGGCACCGTATAGTAGCGCAAGGGAGGAATATGGGCCTGTTGGAGAGCTTCGAGTCAGGGATGGCTCATCGTTAGGAACAAGGGGTAAGGAAAGTCCGAAGACTGTTCATTATTTCGCAGACCACCAGTAAGGGTCTGGCTATGCCACCTTTACTAGCTCCAGTGCTGTTTTTGGTGTCGGTTGCAGGTCGTCATTACCAGCTTTTGGCGACCCACTTTAGAAAGCACGAAACTCTAAAGGGTCAACGCTCAACTTGAATATTCAACGGGAACCAGAATAGAGGACGAGGTAGGAACCAACCGCCATTTTTCTCGCTAGCCCAAGAGAGAGCAACGCTTTCTGAAGGGTATATTTCACTGCCTGATAGCCACAATTTTTGTGGTTCGAAAATGGGCATGACAGTGAAGAACGCTGAGATATGGGGAATGAGCACGACGCTCTAAATCCTCCCGGCCCGGCACATCGCTCCCTGATCACTCATCTCCCCAGTCGACTCTCACTTTCACTCCCTTCGGGCGCCATTGACTCACCGTCCGATACGATGGCTCGAAAACGTCGAGATCACTCGCAATCATTCACGGTGTTGCTCCTTGTCCTTTGAGTGGCTTTTAAAGCCTGGAGAAGGCTTCAAGCGACATCATTGGTACCACCCGGTGCCAGTGGCTAAGGAGACGAGTTTCTATATATCCTGGACCAGAAGCTGCAGCAAATGCAAATTGCTGACGGCGTGCATCGAGGCGCCCGAGGCCTGAAGCGAATCGGGTAGGCCGACACGGCGGCCAATTGCCATAAATGTTGTGGTTGCGCCTTGCGGAGGTACTCTGGACGAAACAGTAAAATCCCCAATAGATTTATCCTAGAGTCAATTCTACGTACTCGGGGAGGTCACAACGAATGAATAAGTATACGAAGGTGTACAATAGTAGAATACAGTGAGTAGTATGTGCCGAGTCCGATGAAAAGAGCGAGATACAGAGCGATTATGGCTCAGAACTAGGTGTGATGGGAATCGACATGTCCACGTCGCTCCCCATCATATAAGCCTCGTACAGGTAGACAATCCCAAA
Organism: Candolleomyces eurysporus; assembly: GCA_027579435.1. NCBI lineage: Eukaryota > Fungi > Basidiomycota > Agaricomycetes > Agaricales > Psathyrellaceae > Candolleomyces > Candolleomyces eurysporus. Next base: position 28,473 of record JANBPK010001573.1, read on the forward strand.
GATTAAGAAGAGGATAGAGCCTCCGAACGTAACGTGCTTGACGGATATTTTTGTCGAGACGTATCTTCCGCCAATGACGGCCAATGCGGTACAGCAACCATGACCAACCACGGTCCCAATCGTTACGAGATAAACGTTCTGGAATGTCAGTCAGCGATTGATCAACAGGGGAGACGATGAGCAGGAGGAGAGACGTACATGAGCAGCGCCCAGGGCAATAGTCGCAATCTGACTTCTGTCTCCCCACTCTCCGAGGAAGGTTAACACGAAAGCCTGTACGAACACCGGTCCCAGCAGCAAGCTGCAAAAGTTCCTGGCACCATCGGCCAACGAAGCCTTGGGTTTCGACGCTGCAGGCCGCGGCGACCGAGTATGGACTGGACTCTCTCCG
>JANBPK010001574.1:0-28506 GCA_027579435.1 Candolleomyces eurysporus
CAGTTCCAGACCTTGACCTGCGTGGCTAGACATCTCCCCCAGAAGCAGACAGGAAGGTTGGCCTGTGCTAGCATTGCTGTGACGTCCTCCAGCATAGTCCGGTTAGCGCGCTCTGCATCACCGTTCTGCTGAGGTCGATTGCGGGCTGTGTGAGTGCGTAGAATCCCCGAGTCGTCGCAGAAGCTGTTGAACTCCTTGGACATGTACTCCCCGCCCTTGTCGTCATGTAAAGCCTTGATCTTCCGACCCAACTGGTTCTCAGCAAGCGCTTTGAACAGCTTGAATGCGTTGAATGTGTCGCTCTTCCTCTTGAGGAGCACCACAACCCGGTAGCGTGTATGGTCGTTGATGAACACGCACCAATAGCGGTATCCTTCCGGGGTAGAAACAGAAAGAGGGCCGCAGAGGTCGCTGTGAATGAGGTCAAGCGGCGCAGACGCGCGATGGCCAGTAGAGGGGAAGGGAGAAGAGTGCATCTTTCCAGCGAGGCATGGCTCGCAAATGGGATCGCGCTTGACAGACGACGAGAGGGTAATGCCAGTGGCTAGGCCATTTGAGATGAGCTTCTGAATGTCTGCTGAGTTGTGGTGACAAAGGCGTTCATGCCAGAGCTGGAGGTCAAGTGGACCCTCAAGACAAACGGCGTGGCTAGCCAAGGATGAGATTGCGTACATCCGGGGGGCCGTTATAAATGGATTCCCCGACCTACACCCATGGGTCGGTCTCCCCCAATCCACGAGCTTCCTCAAGATTAGAGGGGTTCCACGCTTCAGCGACGGTGAGGGTAAAGTCCTCACCATGCCTGCAGATATCACGAGTGCAATGAATGGATCACCTTACAAACAGTGGTGGAACCTCACGAGCGCCCCACGTATCGTCCCGGAGTCGAAGGCTAGTACTTTGGCCACAGTATACTTCAATATCTGGGATTCAACCAAAGGTACAAGTCGGAACGTGTTAGAAGGAAGTGACTTTGTGACTGCACTCCTACATGGTTTGATTCGCTTTTATCTGGTTTTATCATATCTTATTTGCTATCTAATCATTATCTCATCACATGACTGTGTAGAGCTTATTTAAACTGTAGATTCCGATCCTGGAGTCCCTTAGTTCAGTACTCTGACTTGAGGGCTCCAGGTAAGTTGTATTTCCGCTTTAATGATATCCAGTTCAGTACTCTGACTTGAGGACTCCAGTCCCCTGCCTCCAGTTATCAGTTTTAACAAGTTATGAGCCCCGGCCTCTGACGAGTTCCTCAAGTTTGTTTATTTCTGCGCTCACCCACTGTGTACACGGCTTTCTTTCGTTCCCCCAGCGAAGCGCGCCTCTACGCCCTCCGGTTCTCCCGGAGTTCGATTCCTCATCTCCGCGCTTGCTTTCGCTGCCAGCGCATCGACGTTTTCGCCCAGTGGTTCAGACGCCAGCGCATTCGTCAACGCCCCACTTTCAACCGCTTCCGCTTGCCAGCAAATTCGGTCTCTTCCGATTTGTGTCCCGCTCGCTTAGCGCCTCAGCTCTTACCCGCAACCCCAACGAATTGACGTTGCCCCATACTCTCGGCTTCAATCCGGGAACCCTCGCGTCAGCCGCGCCTCCGCCACGTCGCATTCTTTCCTCAAGCTCTNCTCTCANCCCCCTGCGCTCTTCCCATTCGTTTCCCTTGTCCCTTGTCTCACAATGTCGTCGTCGTCCCCTTCTTTTGCACGCCTCACCTCCACCAACTATACTACCTGGTCTGGCGATATGGAGGCTTGGCTCAAGTCGCAAGGCCTCTGGCGCATCGTTTCCGGCTCCCAGAAGCGCCCAGAGCTCAAGTCGCCCTCTCCCAGCGAGGACACCACCACCGTCGAGTCCGCCACCGCCTCCGCCGCTGCTGCTGCTCAAGCCGAGCTCCGTCAGGCGAAAACCCTCGAGCTGCAGGACGCTTGGGACGCCAAAAGCGACAGGGCAGCTGGATGGATCTGGTTGATGCTTGACCAGGACCAGAAGACGCTTGTAGATGGGTGCAAGGACGATCCGTACGCGATGTGGACCACGCTGGAGTCGACATACCGTCAGAAGAAGGCTGGGAGCCGCTTCAATGCCTACGACAACTTGTTTTCCGTTCGGAAGAGTGATGACGAGTCCCTGCAGTCCCTCATCAACCGAGTGGACGAGTCCATGAAGCTCTGTCAGTCCCTCAGGCCCAAGGATTTCGACCTCAAGGCCTTGGATAAGGAGCTCACATCCATGGTACTCATCCGCGCTCTCCCCAACGAGTACAGCCACTTCGTCTCATCGCTCCTGCTCATGGACAAGCTCGACAAGGACACAGTTCAACAAGCGTTCCTCACAGAGGAGATTCAGCGCCGTTGTCGCGCTGCTGACGCTGTTTCTGTCGCTGCTATGGCCGCCGCTTCCGCCCCACTTCAATGCGACTTCTGCTCCCGTCCTGGTCGCGCGCAATCGACTTGCCGCACCTTCGCCCGTGCTCAGGAGAACGCTCGCAAGCAGGCCGCATCGGGAGGGACCTGGAAGCAACGCCAGGGCGCCAAGAAGGCGCAAGAGACTGCTGCCACCGTCCCAGCTGCAGAATTCGCAGGGAATGCAAGTGCTGTTTCGGATCTCCGTGATCCTTCTTCCCTCATCCAACCCCACGCTGACTTCCGTTGGAACGCAGACACAGGCTGCACTTCAACAATGACGCCTCACCGCCACTGGCTGCGCAACTACCGCCCATACCGCGTTCCAGTCGAGTTAGCAGATGGAAGTTTCATTCATTCAGCTGGGATTGGTTCTGTGGTCATTGACCCGGTAATTGGCGGGAAGTCAGTGCGCTCTGTAGAGCTTACACGCGTTTTACACGTTCCGCAGCTTGGTAGCAACCTCCTCTCTTGTCTATACCTTACACGGTGCTGCGGTTTCGAATTTCATGTTGATTCTGTCTTCATGCACTTCATGCGCAACTCAGTGACGCTTTTCCGAGCTCGAATCACGGCCAACAACGCTGCCTACATCGACGGGACGACTATACCCGCTTCCGAAGCTGCCTGCGCAATCACAACGCGCCCACTCGACCTCCAGCTCTGGCATGAACGCCTTTGTCACCACAACTCAGCAGACATTGAGAAGCTCATCTCGGATGGTCTAGTCACTGGCATTACCCTCTCGTCGTCTGTCAAGCGCGATCCCATTTGCGAGCCGTGCCTCGCTGGAAAGATGCACTCTTCTCCCTTCCCCTCTACTGGCCATCGCGCGTCTGCCCCGCTTGACCTCATTCACAGCGACCTCTGCGGCCCTCTTTCGGCTTCTACACCGGAAGGATATCGCTATTGGTGCGTGTTCATCGACGACCATACACGCTACCGGGTTGTGGTGCTCCTCAAGAGGAAGAGCGACACATTCAACGCATTCAAGCTGTTCAAAGCGCTTGCTGAGAGCCAGTTGGGTCGGAAGATCAAGGCTTTACATGACGACAACGGCGGGGAGTACATGGCCAAGGAGTTCAACAGCTTCTGCGACGACTCGGGGATTCTACGCACTCACACAGCCCGCAATCGACCTCAGCAGAACGGTGATGCAGAGCGCGCTAACCGGACTATGCTGAAGGATGTCACAGCAATGCTAGCACAGGCCAACCTTCCTGTCCGCTTCTGGGGGAGATGTCTAGCCACGCAGGTCAAGGTCTGGAACTGCCTCCCCACTGCCTCACTGCCAGACAAGACTCCGTTTGAGGCGTGGTTCGGCAGGAAGCCTGACCTCAGTCGCTTCAGAGTGTTTGGGTGTACTGCCTATGTCTTCGTACAGCGGGACAAGCGCAAGAAGCTGGAGTCGCACATGCAAAAGTGCATCTTTGTCGGGTACCCGCCTGACTACAGCGCCTGGACCTTCTACAATCCGGTCACCCAGCAGTTCATAATATCCGAGTGCGCAGAGTTCGACGAGCGCGTGTTCCCCGGCCTCTCTACAAAGGAAACAACACCTAGTGCTCAACTCCAGCTCTTGGAGACTCCAGCCTCACAGCCGGCTCCCTCCAACTCTATCTCTTTACCCATTGCTCCGGAAGACTCTGACACTTCCCAGATGCTTCTACCACGTCTTAACACTCTCCCAATACCTCCAGTAGCGAGCTCAAACCCTCCATCTCTGGCCGCTTCGCCAGCTCCAGCTCCATTCTTGGACTTGCCTCCTCCACGTCCAGCTGTTCCTCCAGCTGCTCCACATCCTCCTGCGCCTTTAGTGCCCCCTGCGCCTCCAGCCATTCTTAGGCGATCCCAGCGCGAGGTGAAGAAGCCAGGGGAGTGGTGGAAGGTACCTAGACCTGCTCCGCGTCCATACGAGCGTCCTCAGCGCGCTCCATCTCTTACGCCAGATCCCATTCCTGCTTCGCCCCCTCCTGCTGCCCCAGTCGTACTGCCAGAGCCTGCTCTTGCTCCCCAACTGGTCCCACCTCTGTCGACAACTGGGAACCAAGAGATCCATCTCCCGCAATCGCAGACAGTGATGACAGTGACAACGACCTTGGTGGTTATGCAGAAGTCCACGCAGCTCAAGTCGGTGGTGATCCAAGGACATTCAAGCAGGCTATGGCTTCGCCTCAAGCGCAGCATTGGGAAGCAGCAGCTGCAGACGAGATCCTCACACTCATTGGCAATGGGACTTGGGAGCTTGTTGAGTTGCCTCCTGGGGAGAAGGCTATTCCATCTGGTTGGGTCTTCAAGACCAAACGGACGTCCACGGGTGATGTTGAGCGTTACAAGGGTAGAGTTGTTGCGAAAGGTTGCTCACAGCGTCCTGGCATTGACTATGACGACACCTATTCCCCCACATTCCGTGCTGCGACTCTGCGCACTACTCTTGCTGCTGCAGGCATTGAGGACATGGAGCTTCGCTCTGTGGATATTTCCGCTGCTTTCACGAATGGGGACTTGGAGGAAGTCATCTACATGCGTCAGCCCGAGGGATTCCATGAAGGCGGTCCCAATGTAGTGTGCCGACTCAAGAAATCGCTCTACGGACTCAAGCAAGCAGCCAGGCAATGGAATAAGAAGCTTCACTCTGTGCTTCTCGAGCTTGGTTTCACACGTTTGCAGTCAGATCGGTCGGTCTACATCTATGCCAAGGGCGAGGTACGCATCATCATGCCTGTCTACATTGACGACATCACCCTTGCCTCCAAGAACACTGCCCTACTCGATCAGACCGTCCTGGACCTCTCCAAACACTTCAAGCTGCGAGACTTGGGTGAAACCAAGTTCCTCCTTGGTGTTGAAGTCGTCCGTGACCGTGCCAATCGCTCGATTTCCCTCTCCCAGCGCCAGTACATCATCGACATGCTTGAGCGCTACTCCATGGCTGAGTGCAATCCAGTCGGAACACCTCCAGTTCCCCCCACTGGCTTCCCTAGCTTCCCTCCCTTCCCGACTGGCACGCCTCCAGTTCCTCCCACCGGCATCCCCAGCCTCCCTCCTCTCCCGACTGGAACGCCTCCAGTNCCCCCCTANCCCAGCTGCCACCCGACCGTCGCTCCTCCTCTTCCCACTGCGCCGGAGCCGTCGCCTGATCTTGACTAGATTCGCGTAGTCCGGCATTCGAAGGGAGAAGGGGTGAAAGTAGGATGAACGGAGTTTCGCTAGTGAACGTCTTCTATGTCTATATTTCTTGAGTTCGTATCTGTTAAGCACGATAGTTAGATATTTTTGTGTTATAAAAATCTGAATCAAAATGGTACCTACGTTCGATATGTGTTACACCACGAAGGAGACCTTCAAGTTGGGCGAAAATTCACCGCACGATTTCACAGAACGGTTGAACACGCCTGAGTGAGGCGGCTGAGCGAAACAGTTTTCGTGATGTTTTGGTCAGACGTCGTCCACGCTGTGGAATTGGAAGACTCTTCAAAGTCTTCGTGCAGAGTCATCCTTCTCTAAGAAGATCCGATGAATCAACCCTACGATTATGCCAATGAGCGATACCTTGGGTCATAACGGAAACGGAAACAAACCTTGACCGCTCCCAAGCGCCTTGGTAAGCAAGAACGGAAGAAAAAACGCCTCTGCCTCGTAGCGAGAGGCTATAAGCCCAGAGAGACGACTACGTTCCGTGTCGTCGCAGACGAACCGTAAGATGAAGGTCCAGAACACATTGAGAGGCGTGGCTCTTCGGCATGCTGGCTTGTACTTTCTGTATCTTCCCAGCAGGTAATTGACTACTCAAAAATACGAGTATGAGAGCCACCGGCCTTCTTGCCTCCAAGCATCCTTCGTGACCACCGTAAAATCCAGCAGTTCCTTCCGAAACCATTGCGACCGTCGTGTGGTCCAGGTGAAAGCATGCAAGCTGTCGCCATTTCGGGTTGTTTTCTGAGCTTGCAGCCATGCCAGGGTATTCTTTATTGAGGCATACGCCTATGAATGAATGTGTAGCAGAAATACGAGAGGACCATAATGGCAGAGGACCGTGTCAAGGTGAGAGTCTGAGTTGAAGGTTGAGGTTTGAGCCCCGTGAGACTTTTTGATCCATCATCTCCTTTCCCTTTTCCTCGTTCCGATGGTGCTTCGCTGTTCAACTCAAGCACTCGGATTTCGTCCCTAGTAAGATGAGTATTTACGGAAATATACTCTCATTTCCAGATCCAGACCCGAGACGGAGGGGACCACACAAAGTTGAAATGTGAGGCTGTGAGGGCCGGTAAGTCAAGCGGTAACCAAGATTGAGTGTAATCCTCGTTAGCTATATATGCGTATGTTTAAGCTTCCCGTCCCTACCGCCGCAAACAAGCCCAGACGGACGTGCACGGCGAATCTCCGATCGATATTGATCATCGCTCACTCCTTCGTCTGAAGCTCCCATCTTCCGCCCTGTCAGGGTAAACACCAGTAACTGATCTTTGCAGTCCTTCAGGAATGGCGTTGGAAGCAGGGAAGATATACAAGCTCACAAACCTCAGAACAAGTGCTGCCGTGACACTGAAGTCCATAATGGGGGTTGGTGAGTTTCGACGGCTGGTGGTGCGAATAGAACAGCGTCATTGACTCTATGAAAGTTGCCGGGGATGGGTACGAAGGCAATGAAAACCAGTTGGTTAGTGTCCGTTCACCTTTTGTCCAACGCAAGAACATATGCACCATGATCGCCAATACAAACCGTTGGCATACTACCAGTGGGAGGCACAGACCACACCTGCCGGATTTTGGCGCTTCAAAAACGTCCAGTTTGGCCTTTATCTTGGAATCGAGCAAGGACAAGTTGCCACGGACGGATTAGCCATCTGTGGTGTCTCGCACCCTTTCAACTGGGCTGCAAAACGTACCGAAGAAGCGGGCCCTTCTCCTGCAGTGTTCAAGTACGTATCTAAGGCAGACTGACGTCCCATTGTGTCCAGGAATTGATTTTGTAAACGAATAGGCTATCCATCCCTTTTACCAAGCAAGTCCTCCACCTCGCGATCGACGATGATAATAGCTGGAAAAATGGGTTCAAAATTCAATCTTGCCCGGACCTCGACCAGCCTGCACAGAAGTGGATTATTGATTCAAGTATGTACGGGTTGCCCTCGGTTGACCGCTCCGATCCACAGCAGTGACTAAATGCCTTTGCAGATACTACTCTTGGGGGCCCTTTTGAGGCAGGGAAGATCTACATACTCGTAAATTGCCATACCGGCACCGTAGTTCAACTCTACGATACCAATAAGAGTACGTTCAGCTCACTTGGATACCCTCTTTGATCTGAAGCCTTTCCAACCCTTTATGACTGTGGCAGCTGCTGGATACAGCTTCGATGGTGGCCGAAGCCAAAGGGTACTGAGTATCCTATCCTTTGCGCTACGAACCTACCTGATTTGTACTTGTCAAGTGGGAAGCCAATCAGGAGCAAGGAACCAGATACTGGACCTTCAAGAACCCATGGAACGGGCTTTACATGGGAATCGCAGGTGACACCTCAGCCGCAGGGAACAGAACTCGCATTGTCGGAGTCCCGCAACCTTTCGCATGGGACATTGTCCGCGATCGAACCAAAGGTGCGAATGGCGGAGCTTATCGGTAAGTCAAGTATCTTCGATAATTTAGCTTGAGTCGTACCGATCATGGGTGTTGTCCCACTGTCTTCCCCCATTTTCGTTATATACACAGGATCTTTCTACCTTACACTAGGCTCAACCTGGATTTGGGTAAAGCGGACCCTGGGTGCGCCATTCATCTGTGGGATCGGACGGATGTGCTCTGGCATTTCTGGAAGTTCGAGCTGCTAGGTGAGGCAGGCTCCCCAAATGCTGCTTCAAGTCTACGACAGTGACTAAATGCCTATGCAGATACCGCGCTCGAGGCCCCTCTTAAGGCTGGGGAGATGTACATGATCGTAAATTGCCATACCGGTACCGTAGCCCACCTCGAGGATACCAAGAAGCGTGCGTTAAATTCACCTGGATTCCTGCTTTGAGCCCAAGCCTTTCTGATCCTTTACTGTGGCAGTCGCTGGATACAGCTTCAATGATGGCCGAAACCAAAAGGTACGGAGTATCCCGTCCTCTGCGCTATGAACATACCTGATTTGTACTTGCAAAGTGGGAAGCCAGTCAGGAGGAAGGAACTGGACACTGGTTCTTCAAGAACCCGTGGAGTGGGTATTACATGGGAATCGCCGGTGACACCTCAGCCGCAGGGAACAGAACTCGCATCGTCGGAGTCCCGCAACCTTTTGCATGGGACGTCATTCCTGATCGAAGTCAAGGTACGAATGGAAAGTCTCATCGGTGAGTCAAGTATCTTTGACAATCTGCCCTTGAGTCGTACCGACGACGACTGTGGTCCCACTCTCTTCGTCCACCTTATCTTGTGCATAGGATCTTTCTACCTAATACTAGGCTAAACCTGGATTTGGGTAAAGCGGACCCTGGGTGCTCCATCCATCTGTGGGATCGGACGGATGTGCGCTGGCATCTGTGGAGGTTCGAGCTACTAGGTGAGGCAGACTCTCCAAATTCTGCTTCATGTCCCAGCTTACGAGTCGGACAAAACTTATCTCTTTCAAGCGTAGCTTTAGGAGCCGATTTGGGTGCCGACGACCACGAAGCTCCCATCACGGAGCCGGGCCCACGAGAGTGAATCAGTCCCGATTTCCTTCAATTTCGAATTCCTTACGATTGAATGTTAGGCGTCGGTGACCCTCCATACAGCATCGGATACACTGTAAGCATGACTACTACCAATATCATTATGACCCGGACTGTCGTACGTAAAATCCAGCGCCTCCTTCCGAAAACATTGCGACCGTCGGCAATGTGGTCCCGTTGAAACCATGCAAGCTGTCGCCAGTTCGGCTTGTTTTCTGGGCTTGTAGCCATGCCAAGGTATTATTTAGTGCGGCATACGCTTATGAACGAATGTGTAGCAGAAATACGAGAGAACCGAATGTCAGAGGACGGTGGCAAGGTGAGAGTCTGAGTTGAGGTGAACCGCGTGAGACTTTGATCCATCTCCTCTCCCTTTCCCTCGTTCCGATGGTGCTTTGCTGTTCGACTCAAGAACTCGCATTTCGTCCCAAGTAGAATAAATATCTACGGAAATATAAACCCAATTACAAATCCAGTCCCGAGACAGAGGGGACCACTCAAAGTTGAATATGAGGGTTGTGAGGAGGGCCGGTAACTCGATCGGTAACCAAGATTGACAGCCGACTCAAATGGGATAGTAGTCTTTCGATTCCTCGTTAGGGCAAATCTCCAATCGATATCGATAATAAGTAGCTCACTCTCTCGTCTTGAGCTTCCGTCTTCCGCCTCTGCCAGGGTAAACACCAGTAACTGATCCTTACTTTCAAGAATGGCGCTAGAAGCAGGGCAGATGTTCAAATTCATAAATTTCAAGACAAGTTCTGCCGTGACGCTGAAGGGCATAATGGGGGATAGTAAGTTTCGACGGCGGGTGGTGCAGCTATGACATCGTCACTGACTCTATGAAAGTTTCTGGAGATAAGTACGGCGAAGGTAATCAAAGCCAGCTGGTGAGTATCTGTTCACATTGGTATCCACCGCAGATTTCGTGAAAAATATGCATCATGATCATTTATACGAACCGTTGACATACTACCAGTGGGAGGCACAAACTGCACCCGCCGGATTCTGGCGCTTCAAAAACGTCCAGTTTGGCCTTTATCTTGGGATTGAGGAAGGACAAGTTGCCGCGGACGGATTAGCCATCCGTGGTGTCTCGCACCCTTTCAGCTGGGTTGCAAAACGTACCGGAGAAGCGGCCGCTTCTCCTGCAATGTTCAAGTACGTATTCAGTATTCAAGGCAGATTGGCGTCCGATTGTATGCAGGAGTTGACTTTCTAAGCTAACAGGCTATTCGTCCCTTTCACCAACCAAGTCCTCCACCTCAACGATGATAATAGCTGGACAAATGGAATCAAGATCCAATCTTGGTCGGACCTCGGGAGCGATCACGCTGCGCAGAAGTGGATTATCGATTTAAGTATGTACGGGTTATCCTGGGTTGACTGCTCCAAACCATGGCAGTGGCTAAGAGCCTTTGCAGATACTACGTTTGAGGTCCCTTTCGAGGCAGGGCAGATCTACATACTCGTAAATTGCAATACTGGCAACGTGGTCCAGCTCGAGGAAACCAAGAAGAGTAAGTTAAGCTCACTTGTTTGTTATTTAAGTACAGGCCTTTCTGATCATTTATGGCTTTGGCAGTCGCTGGATACAGCTTCAATGCTGGCCAAAATCAACGGGTACTGAGTAATCCATCCTCTGCGCTACGACTCTATCTGATTTGTACTCGTTAAGTGGGAAGCCAGTCAGGAGGATGGAACCGGACACTGGTTCTTCAAGAATCCATGGAGTGGGCTTTACATGGGAGTAGCCAGTGACACCGCAGCCATAGTGAACGGAACCCGCGTTGTTGGAGTCCCGCAACCTTTCGCATGGAACGTCGTCCCCGATCGAACTCAAGGTGGAAATGGCGGGTCTTATCGGTGAGCCAAGTCTCTTCGACAATTTTTCCTGAGCCGTACTGACGATGGGTGTTGCACCATTGTCTTCGTCCATTTTCGTTATATGCGCAGGATCTTTCTACCTTACACTAGGTTCAACTTGGATTCGTATAATCAGCCTCCTGGGCATGAGTCTTATCTGTGGGAACGGACGGATGTGCTCTGGCATCTGTGGAAGTTCGAGCTGCTAGGTAAGGCAGGCTCCCCAAATGCTGCTTCAAATCTGCGGCAGTGACTAAATGCCTATGCAGATACTGCGGTCGAAGCCCCTGTTCAGGCAGGGGGGATGTACAAGATTGTGAATTGCCATACTGGTACCGTAGCCCACCTCGAGGATAACAGGAACCGTACGTTAAACACACTTGCTTTTGCCGTTTTGAGCCCAAGCCTTTCTGATTCTCTACGACTGTGGCAGTCGCTGGATACAGATTTAATGATGGCCGAAACCAAAAGGTACTGAGTATCCGATCCTCCGCGCTACGAACTCTATTTGATTTGTACTTGCTCAGTGGGAAGCCAGTCAGGAAGAAGGAACCGGATACTGGTTCTTCAAGAACCCATGGAGTGGCCTTTACATGGGAATCACCGGTGCCGCAGGGAACTCGACTCGCATCGTCGGAGTTCCGCAACCTTTCGCATGGAACATTGTCCCAGATCGAGGTCAAGGTATGAATGGCAGGTCTCATCGGTGAGTCATGCATCTTCTACAATCTGCCCCGAGTCGTTACCGACGATGAGTGTTGTCCTACCCTCTTCGTCCATTTTTATCTTGCGCATAGGATCTTTCTAGTTAATACTGCGCTCAACCTGGATTTGGGTAAAGCGGACCCTGGGTACTCCATTCATCTGTGGGATCGGACGAATGTGCTCTGGCATCTGTGGAGGTTCGAGCGACTAGGTGAGACAGGCTCCCCAAATGCTGCTTCAAGTGCCAGCTCACGAGTCGGACAAAACTTTCTTCAAGCATAGATTCAGGAGCCGAACTGGATGCCCACGACCACGAAGCTCCCGTCGTGGAGCCGGGCCCACGAGAGTGAACCAGTCCCGATTTCATTTGATTTCGAATTCGTTACGATTGAATGTCAGGCGTCAGTGACCCTCCATATAGTATCGGATACACTGTAAGCATTACTACTACCAATATCATCATGTTCGTCAAGCCCTCCTCGCTTAGCTTTAGCTTTCCGCATCCTCATCCACATCCTCCTCCAGATCTGAGGGCGCCATTAGCTCTCAACCTGCCACATTCCGAGTCCTACTGTTGTGTATATGTCTACTACTACTATCGTGTCTTCGCCTCGAACTTGAATCTGTAGTCCCTTTCTCCACATCCCGTTCGGGTTCTGGATCGTTGACACCAGGCTTCAGATCTCTTCAAGCTGCCGCTAATCTGGAGTTTTTATATGCATGTAGTCGTGCCAGGGCATCCTTAAGTAACCCAAATCACAACTAGCTACCCAGCCGACTACGTTAATAGCAATCCTACCTTTGCAGTAATGACGAGGTGAAAAATTAGAAATACGAATATATACGCAAAATGGTAACAGATGCTCAGAAGGCTATCGTAAAGTCAATCCGAAGAATATTCCTCCCTCAATATCCACAACATCGACAGACTCGTCCGTGTAGATACAGTATTACGTCAGGGGTATAAAGAGTTACGCTCTGTGTCATCTGGCTGGGGCAGTAAATCCGGGGTCTAGATCATTTCCGCATATTTGGGAAGTGGCAGAGTTTGCGGGGAATAAAGCGCATTGAAAACATCCGCTGGCAGCCCTCCAAACCAAATGCGTCGTAGCGTTAATTGAGCGAGGTTCTTGAGCTGGGGAATTGCTGAAAGGAAAGACGGTAGGTCTTCACGAGAGTTGAACGTTATGTCTTCGAGAGTTAAGCGGCGTAAGACTTCGTCGTACCCATTCCTGCGTCGCATGAATGTGTCGATTCGCTTGTGTAACTCGAGATCGGAGTCCGAGGTCCCGGAGAGTTCCAAAGCCACCAAGGAAGGGGCTACAAGAAACTCGAAGATCCTGTTGGCTGTAGGAGACATCCCCTCCAAGCGTAGAGAGCGAAGTTGAGGAAGAGTTAAACCTCGTTTGATGAGCCGCGTGATGACTGGGTCATCGTCCGGCCAACCATCGAACGTCTCTTGAAAAGCATCGTAGAAGTTGATAGTCAAATTTTCGACATTCACGCAATCCTCCAATGCAGATAAGATTTGAGTCCCTTCCCAGTCGCAGTTGATCGTCAATGAAGTCAGGTCCTGGAGGAGCGTACTCGGAATGTCAAGCGTGAGGTGGACTGATTCGCTTAAGTCACCGCACTGTGAGACGCACGCAGGGTGACACTCACCCCATTTCCCACCCGAAAATCTAGTGACATGTAGTAGTTACCCGGGTGAAAATCAACCGATTGGGATTGGGTTCACACCATTCAAGGGTGATAGTCAACCCTCAAAACCAGGTGAAAACCGGGCGAGTTTCGCCATGTTTTTGAGCCTTTTCACCCGGTAACTGTGCGGGGTGAAGCTGACACCTTTACAGGTTGATTACGGTGTACCTGGTTTTGCGTTGAATTTCACATTGTTTTCAGGCTACAGCTCAGCTTATTTCTGGGTGAAACTGCTACGGTTTAGAGCTGACTATTCTTTGAAATTTCATACCATATTCTGATGACACTCAGCATGTGCAGTAAAAAGGGTATCAGGTTGATTAAACCATGTAGTAATGTGAATACAGGACGATGTAAACTAGAAACAAACAGGTAATGGTAAAGATAGAAATAGGAATGAGGTTAATAGGATAACTAAGAAGGCTTATAGCGATTATAAAAGCAAAATAAGATCAATTGAGTAGAGAAGTGGGATTGAGAGCAAGCAAACGGTTAAGCACGAGTACGACTACAGCGCGACACCATCAGTTGGAGCTGTCATCGTCATCGATATTCGGAAGGTTGCCAGATCGAGCATGGGACTGAGATCGCACTTCTTGAGCTGTTCGGTAAGGCTCGAGTCGGCCCATCTTGCGGTCATACTTGCGATGATTCTTGAGGAACTGTTTCAATAGTTCAACGACCGGCCAGTCAGCTGGGAAACGCCGCCTGTCAATGTACTCGTGTGTGTCGCGGACCTGATCCCAACTCAGCGTGCAGCCCTGTTGTTTATATTAAGATACTACGCACCTTTTTGTAGATGTTTGCAAGCTTGTCCACAGGAAGGGCCTTGAATCGCGAGTGTAGGTCAATGCCAGATTGGATGGTAGCATGCTTGACAGTGCGCTGAGAACAGATAAGTATTGAGCGCATTCAGCAACTGGCAAGTGTGGGAAGGGAAATGTCAAGCGTCCACGTCAAACCGCGAACGGCCGGATGTGGAATACCCTCGCTTCTCTTCCTCCTACCACCACCATGAGTGCCAGCAACTCACCTGAATGCTGCGATAAAGGCTGGGGTCTTCTCCCAATCCCATGGCATCTCGAAGATTGAAGTGCTTCCCAGCATCGCCATGAGGTCGTGGAATGGGAGCAACAGTAGCGCTGCCACCGGTCTGAACTGGAGTGGTCTGCGCTTGGGTGGCCTGAGCTTGAGCAGCTTGCGCCTGGGCAGCCTGTTCGCGTGCCGCATCAGCAGTAGCGCGAAGCTCCTGTACAAGGACTGGACAGCAGAGACAATGGTGAGGAAATCAATCATGTAAGTGTTAGAAGTCGTAACGCGATGGAATGCTCCTCATCTTACTTTGTAGCTGCTCTATCTCGGCTCGCTGAGAAGCAATGGACGCCATGCTACTCTGATCCTCCTGTGATCTGGCAGGCTAGAGGTGAGTACTGGCCTTCATGGCAAAGGCAATGATGCTCACTGTGCTGGGTTCCCAGAACCTGGGTTGGTAGCTTTTGCACGGCGATTCCTGGCATTGGAAGTGTTCTTCCTCCCGGTCCCGCTGTTGTTTGTAGGTGCCATGAACACGTTGAGGCTGTTGATGCGTAAAGGGGAGATTGAGGAGCAGATGGAAACTGGGACACTGCGGTGTGGTTTGGGGGTGGAACTTGTAGGAGAATTGGTTGCGTTGCTCTGGCGTATCGTTGGTCCCACGGTTTATATGTTCGTCGGCTGCAGATGAATCAACAAGCTCTCCGTTCCATTCAACCAAGTCTCGTGATTATTGCGCGTTTTGAGGGTGCTCATCCTAAAACCAAATTAGTGCGTTATTTTCTCACTTTCACTATCTCTTTGATTTCCATTATCAATGCCTGCTGGCGAACTTCGAATCTGTGGCTGCGGGTGCGGAAAGAGAGTTTCAAAGGCTACCGACCAGCGGCACCGTGCTGGACAGGCTCCCTCTACTATTCTCGCTTCCCAGGTCTTGGCAGGTCTTCAGTCTGCTCGAACACCTCCTGATCGGCCTCGGAAGCGTGCACGCACAGAGAGCCATCTCTCATCCGCTGTTCCTCCTGCTATCCAGTCCGAAACCGAGCCTTTCTCTCCACATTCAGGTACCCCAGAAATCCCTGATGCGGCACCCAATCCCTCACCGGCAAGCTTGCCACAGTCCCCATCTCCAAGCTACCACCTCAATCTCTCCCTGGATGATGGCGATCTCATGGTAGATGAAATCGCTCCTGGCCCAGAAGATATCTCCCAGCCAGTATTACATCGTCATCGTGTGACAGTAGAGTCGGAGGATGAAGAAGAATCAGCCGTCAATCGTCATGGTTTGTCCGACAGAGATGAAGACACCGATGAAGATGAGGAAGCTGTGATTAGCGAAGAAGATTTATATGAGTATTATGCTCCATTTGACGAGATGCAGGAGCAGTTTGAGCAAGAGATGGCGGAAATAGGTGTGTGATATTATTTTAGAGCACCTCTGCATTCATTGATTCTCATTTTCAGCAGAAGAGCTTACCGACGAGGAGATTTCCTATCTACGCCATTTCGCACTGAAGATCGAGACTCACATGTCTGATGAAACCTATGCAAAGCTGGAGTTTGCGTTTCCTGAATCCCCGTTCCAATCCTACAAGCTCACAAAAGCCCGTGCCGAATTCCTGGCTCAGTTCAGGCCTGTCGCTTACGACTGTTGCATAGCATCATGCTGTTGCTTCATTGGCCCACACGCAGAGCTTGACGCTTGCCCTTATTGCAAGGAACCTCGCCTCGACAGAAAAGGACGGCCTCGCAAGCGATTCACCTATGTTCCCTTGATCCCACGCCTCAAAGCCTTTTATGAGTCCCCATCAGCCGATGTAGCGAAGAACATGCATTATCGGGCAGAATTTAAATCAGAGGATGGGGTTATCCAAGATTACCTGGATGGGTCGAACTACCAACAACTGCGGCAGCAACACGTCACCATCAACGACCATCGCTTCCCTCATAAATTCTTTGACGATCCCCGTGACATTGCTCTCGGATTCTCGACAGATGGATTTTGCCCTTTCAAACGGCGCAAGAAGACCTGTTGGCCACTTCTCGTTTACAACTATAACCTCCCCCCCCGAAATTCGATTTTGGTTCCAGCATATTCTATGTATTGGTGTTATCCCCGGCCCCAAGAAACCAAAGGATTTTGATTCCTTCTTTTGGCCGGCCATCGAAGAGTTTCTCAAGCTCGCACAAGGGGTCCGATGCCTTGAGAGGTGCACCCTCGAGCACTTCTGGCTTCGTGCCTATCTCATCCTCTGTTTTGGGGATATCCCTGCGATGAGCATGATTATGCGCATCAAGGGACACAATGGCCTTCTCCCATGCCGTATGTGTGAGATTAAAGGTCTCCGTATCCCCGACTCTCGCAACCCAGTTCATTATGTCCCCCTCGATCGATCAAAACACCCATCTGTCCGTTCCAGCACCGCTGCTGTCAAGGTCTATGATCCTCACTTGCTTCCTCGCCGAACCCATCAGCGATTTCTTGCTCAGGCGAACGAGGTTCAGTTTGCACGGACAAACACCGAGTCCGAGGAGCTTGCCAAACAGTACGGCATCAAGGGTATTCCCATCCTTTCGACTCTCTCCTCCCTTTTCTTTCCTTCGTCCTTTCCATATGATTTCATGCATCTCATTTTCGAGAATGTCATGAAGAACCTTGTTCTTCTATGGACTGGTGGCTACAAGGGGATCGACGAAGGTACAGGAGATTACGAGCTCGCACCACATGTGTGGGAGGCAATTGGCGCTGCCACTGCAGCCTCCGCTCGGTCAATCCCAAGTGCGTTTGCTGCAAGCCCGCCAAACGTCGCTGATGACAAGTCATCAAGCACGGCTGATATGTGGTCATTTTGGTTGCAATACTTGGGACCTATTCTTCTCGTTCGCAAATTTCGCCGACCCATCTATTTCAAGCATTTCATCGAGCTGGTCAAACTTGTTCGAACATGCCTCCAGTTCGAGATTACGGCGGAGGACTTGCAGACCTTGCGTGATGGCTTCCCACAATGGGTTCTGGAATACAAAAGGTACGAACATTCCGTCAAATTTGGGATTGAGGCTGATTTCATTGCAGGCTTTACTATCAATATACACCCGAGCGCCTACCTCTCTGCCCTCTGACCATTCACGCTGTCCTTCACATCCCGGACAACATTATCGAGACTGGCCCGGTTTGGGTTTCGTGGGCCTTCCCAACCGAACGCTTCTGCGGTCGTCTCCTTCCAGCAATTCGTAGCCAGCGTCATCCTTTTGCAAATCTCGACAACTTTGCTGTTGCTTCAGCCCAACTTCATCAAATCAAGATAAAATATGATTTATTTGATGCACTTTTATTGAAACGACCGAAATCTAGTGTCATTCCAAACTCATTTTCGCATAAAGACTGTAAGTACAGTCCATCATATCGGTGACTACTTCAATGTATATTGACTGCAATCGAAAATAGACCCAACCTGCATTCTGCTTCATCCCCATCGACCATCCTCGACGGTTCCGGCTAATCTCGAGCCAAACATCGCAGCATGCCTCTCGACTCGGTTCAATNAAAAATGTCTCTATCATTCGCAAGTATTTCTCGATGTCTAGGGTTGAGCAGTGGGCTCGAGTGCGACGACTGGGAGATGGGGACGAAATGCGTGCTTCGGCCCTTGATTTTGATTCGGAGGATCGGCGAGACTCAACGTTTGTGCGGGTGAGTGGTAAATTAACTGTATTGAAGCCTTTGGCTAACCGCCTACATTCCACAGTATGATCAATTGGTGGATATCCACGAGAATCGTCGACATGTTGCCCCTGAGTATTTGGATGCCCCCACCCCCTTTTTCGGCCAATTGCAACACATCCTGGTGATTCGCCTCCCGCCTGCCCAAGAACTAGACCCCCAACTTCGCTCCGAATCTACCTATATTCTAGCGTCAATTCATTCTTGCAAAATCGAGGCTCAGAATTCAATGGGCATGCCTGTGTACTCCAGAATGGGGCGGACGGAAGTGGTGGATATCACCTGTGTCCAATGTCTCATAGGACGGGTTCAAACAGGTCACAATAATCAATGGGTTATCATAGATCGTACAGGCACAACACAGCAGTCCGTACACCTCCGAGATGAATAGATACGAGCCTCTGCTCCTTCACCACATTTTCGGGTGATTACATCCTACGAGCGAGACGATAAATCTGAGTTATCGAAATTCACCGGGTTACACGGTGATAAAATATCACCGCTTGTTACCAGGTGAAATTCACCTCAATCCGATTCACCCTACCTTCACCCGGTTTCGGGGCGACCGCGCCTTTTCACCCTTTTACCGTGGGACCTTCACCCCGAGCTGGGTCTACAGTGGGTACCGGGGCAGAGTAAATAAGCGCTCGGAAGGTCTAGCTCGAGGTGTGTGACCGATCTGGGTAGGTTCTTGAAAATAAATGCCGCGCCGTCGTTCCAATCCACAGAGAACGTCAAACTCAAGGACCTGATTGAATCCCACGGCCGGTGGGTCAATTTCTGAGCCTCTGATGAGTTGAGTGACTTCACGATACTTTCAAAGCAGCGAGGATTGGAGAGGGAGAAGGACAGATGGTGAAGAGGGGGGCCTTGAGTGAGGAGTTGCCAGAGCGGAGTGGTTGGTTGAAGCCACTGCGTGATTTGAGAATCTTGGAAGGTGGGGCCGCGGTAGTCTCTCGAGAAGATCTTAAGAGAGCGGGGGGCATCTTTAGCTCGAATAAGCCATGCTTCGATCTTGCTGAACGAAACGTGCTGAACGAAGTCATCCGTAACAGATACACGGCCCCACAGTCGGTGCGTAAGACGCGCCGCGCAGTTCCAATACTTGCAAACCAGGCAGAGATTGGCCAAGGTTGACTTGGTGTTGATATCCAGATACCCAGGGACGATGTGCTGGAAAATCTCTCCAAGTATCTCAACAGGCAGATGTAGTACAGTCGACGAGACTGTCCCCTGGTTTTGAATGCCTTCTTCAAGGTCTAGAATGCTGAGCTGGGAGATCACAGCCTCGAGGTTGTCGATGACCTCTATAGCACCGGGCTCCGCGTTGCTGGTGCGTCGATAGGCGAAGTCTTCGGAGGGCATGGTGTTTGGGAGTAAAGTGAAAGTCTTGAAAGCCAACAAACACAACTTATGGCTCCTGTATAGGCCTCGGCAATCAATGATCAGGTTATCCCAGTTTGGTGGTCAATATCGGTGTCAATTGTTGTAACTTGTACTTCTGGGCACAGGCGCGATGACCCCCCCTCTCGCCCAAAATTCGCAATCATCCGGCATTTACCCTCGGCTGGGTCGATATCCACGAGGTGATGAGCGTTTCGTTTGATAACTGAAATCCAAATTCCACTGCGAGACGATCGCACCATACTACTCCACTCATCTGTGGGATCAGACAGATGTGCTCTGGCATTTTTGGAAGTTCGAGCTACTAGGTGAAGCAGGCTCCCCAAATGATGCTTCCGGTCTGCGGCAGTGGCTAATTGCCTATGCAGACACTGCGTCCAAAGCCCCTGTTCAGGCAGGGGAGATATATATGATCGTGAATTGCTATACCGGTACCGTAGCCCACCACAGCTCTCCGCGTTCTCCTCCAAATCTGGGGGTTCCATTATCTCTCGACCTGGTCGATCCCGATATGTTGGATGTATTCAAATTATTTTAATTTGAAATGGGCATACGTTCAACCCTTGTCAGTCCAACGCCCATGCTGTCCAGCAGATTTTGGACGAACTCGTTCGCTATTCGTGATCTCACCCAAACGGAAAATAGAAGTGGCCTGAGCGAGTCTCGGCCCAACAATTCTTGAATTTTCTTTTTTGGTTCTTCTCTTGAATTGGGAGACGCTTCAACGAGTTCCGGCAGAATCAAGCGTCACCAGGAAGATCGTATGAACGGAACTATGAATATGTGGATTAACAATGTATCATAGCAGAGGAGAAACAACAAGGAACGGGTTCCTTGTCTTCAAGCATGTTGCGGGAGCGGGAAGGGCCGCCGGCAGTCTGCTCTCTTCCTCATCATGTCCAACGCATCGAATTCTTCAATAATTCTCGGAGCGTCCAGGCAGAAGCAATCAAATTTGTAACAAACAAGTAGCTAAGACCGGGCCTCTGCCTGTTTCTTTTCAATCTTTATATGCTCCCAACTCCTCTCCTCGAATCCAGACTAACTAGCCACTTACATATCATACTATGGCCTTCACACAGCCCCATTACCACACCGTACAACTACACTTTGATTTCAACTTGGAGTTGACGTATGAAGGTACATTTGGCTATATTCATCAACATTATAGTATACCAAGTCAGAGTGCACGAAAGAGTTTTTCGAAAGCGACTACAGCCGCTCCAGCATCGCCATATCATGAAGGGCCGAAATAAGTTTGTTGTCACCAACACCATCAGGCCAGAGCCCCGGTGACAAACGAAGGGGATACCTTGCCTTGCCCTCTTCCCCTGCCCAATCAAAGTCCAAGATCTTTACCCTACTTCCTTCATCGCCCTCGCCTCGCGCAATAATAATGTTCGGTCGACGGATGTCACCATGTACAATGCGCTGGGAGTGCAGGTACTCGACCGCACTACGAACCGCCTTTCGGACAGTATCAGACACACCGCCCTCGCATGTCTCCCCATCGATATACTCCATCACAACCATCTTGCGAGGGGAACACCCTTCGCTCGCAACTTCATCACCGGGCCAAACATCTCCATGGTATAGAAGAGCGGGTGCCTTCCCCATCTCAGCGAGTTTCTCATGCGCCTTGGCACCATAGCGCTCGACAAACTTGACGACAACTGGCTTTCCGTCGGAAGTGGTGGCTAGGAACGCCACACACTCGGATGGGTGTTCCCAGTATTTGAGAGGTTGCTTATAGGAGAATTTAACGGTGCGGGAAGAAGAACCGTTTCGTTCAACGAAGGACGTCGCATATGGGAAAAATCGAGTGTTGGGTTCGACCGGAAGGGTGAATCTCTCGTAGAATATTTGCAATCGCGCCATAGCATCTCGGAGAGCGGTGAAGATGCGGGCAAGGCGCAATGTATGCGTATCATCAACCACGCGACTATTTCCAAGCCAGATGAAATCCGTTAAGCGCTGAACGATGGCGCTTGAGGTAAGCACGGCCCCGAGGACGACGAGCCAGGGGCCCGCAATCGAAATAATGAACGATGGGCAAGATGTTGCTTCCGACAATGCCTATGGACGCGGTCAAAAACAAAGAATCCTACGAAGCAAGCAAAACTGACCTTTTGCCCTGGGTCAGTCCAGTGCTGGAGATACGAAAATGAGCCCTGAGTGGTTGGGTCACCAGATATACCAAGATCGGCCTTTTCCTCAAAAATGCTGAGAGCCGCAGCACCTATGGGGTCCGAGCCCGAACGGGAGTAAATAACAGCGTGATCGGCCGAGCTTTTGTTCTGATTTACAGTCTGGATGATGGGAAACCGCAGGATTTTGCTGAGGACATCGCGGGTGGCGCTTTGGCGACTCAGTTCGGTGGTCACTATCCGTGATGAAGTCGCCGTGAGCTGGATAGTCAAATCAATGATGTCGTCGGGTGGTTCGCGTACGGAATCTCGAGCGAGGGCACTGAAATAAGCAAAGGCCGGATGATAAACCTCAACAGGAAGGGCAATCGAGTTTGGGGTAGTGCCGTATCGACCGTCGAGGATGGGTACGGGTCCATTTTGAAACTCCAGGTAGTTAGCTGGCTTGCTGCTGACAGACGGCGTGGCCTTTTGGCTCTCATATACGGTAGTCTTAAAGCCTGTAAAGAACAATGAATAGCAAAAAACGGTAAATGCCACTGTTACACACGTTTCTGCATCTGCGCAAGAACATCCCCAGGTTCCTCTGTCCCTTTGCCCTCGTCCTGGACTAGAAGCGGACGGCGCAATGGATCCAGCAGCTCAGCAACCAGAGCTGTTCTGGTGACGCCGCGCGTGCTTACTTGTCCGGCGAATACATCAGCAATCGTCCTTCGCTGATTCTCTTCCTTCGACAAAGCATCGCAAAAGCCTTCGAATTTCAACGCCCCTGCATCCTCGAGACGCCCTAGTAGGTCTTCGGGTCTATCCTTCGAGAGAAACGCCCATGGCTGAGAAGTCAGGTTAGCTTTCGCAGACGATGTAAATGCTTAAAGCGCGACGTTACCTTCCAAAGATGAACGTTACCCACACCGCTCGTCTCACGGCCAATTGCGGTGACAAGAGAGGCTACCCGTGCGTCTAGGCGAATGTATACTATGCCACACTCACGGGGAGCAGCCATAGAGTCTTTGGCAAAGGCGAAATAGTAAACCGGTATCTCTTCAGCCATGATGGTTGTGGTGGTTCAGAATCATACTTACAGTAGCTCCTTGGGCCGAGCGTAGAAATTTTCAACTCCGCAGCGCGTCTCCTCTCCTGGTTTCCAACTCCGACAGCGCGTCCCCTGCCTTCTACCTCCATCGCCATACGCGGTCCTCGTGGGCCTCCATCTCCACCAGATACCTCCTGCAACCTCTGAAACGCACGATGGCAACCCAATTCGACAAAATCTACTATGGTCTCTCCTCGGAAGTTGGCAGTGAGTGGCCCATTCAATGGAACCTTCGTATCGCTCACCTGTCGCAGAATTTCGTGTGGCATCGACTGGAATGGGCTGGAAAGGCAATGAATCGGGCAAGGTGGTCACTCTCGAAGGCAACAAGGTCAAATGGGCGCAATGGTTGCGTGTTGCGCGCCATTTTCAGCTTCGTATAGGCCTCGCGGACCATTCTCGAGAGAAATTCGATGGATTTTTGAGAGAGGTGAGTCATCTGGTTTTCGAGCAATTGAATGGATAACTGATGAACCTAGGAACACGATAAATTAGCGCAACTTCTCAAAAATCACTTTGG
This sequence comes from Candolleomyces eurysporus, assembly GCA_027579435.1. Classification (NCBI taxonomy): domain Eukaryota; kingdom Fungi; phylum Basidiomycota; class Agaricomycetes; order Agaricales; family Psathyrellaceae; genus Candolleomyces; species Candolleomyces eurysporus. Next base: position 23,284 of record JANBPK010001574.1, read on the forward strand.
TATCACGCTTGAAACCCAGGAAGTGTCGTTCAGAGGCTGGAATTGGGGCGTAGCCGATTTTAGAGGTGCGGGCGACGGTTCTGTGTGACTCACCCGATTACTGAAAACAGAGTGCAGGAGAAGACCTTGCTTTCTTGATCACCGACAAAACAGCTTTCGAGCTGCCCTTGAACAATGTTGCCAACTCCAACATCGCAGGTCGAACGGAGGTTTCTCTCGAGTTTGCCAACCTCCCTGGATCGTCGAAAGGCAGCAAGACGGCTGGCGACGAAATGGTCGAAATTCGTTTCCACGTCCCCGGTTCGGTATCGAAGCTCAAGGGTTCCGACGCAGGATCTCAAAAGTCTCAAAAGTCTGACGACGAGAATGACGAGGAGGATATCAGCGCTGCCCAGGCCTTCCACGAGACGATCAAGGAACGTGCCAACATTGGCCAGATCACTGGCAATATGATCCTCAGCTTCGAGGAAGTGCTCGTCCTGACCCCTCGTGGTCGGTACGACATGGATATGTTCCCTGAGTTCCTTCGTCTTCGTGGCAAGACATACGACTACAAGATTCTGTTCACGAGCATCTCCAAGCTGTTCTTGCTGCCCAAGGATGATCAGCATGTGCTCTTCATTGTGCGTATCTCCCTTTTGCACACTGTCTATTCTAACAACCTCACAGCTTAGCTTGAGCACGCCGATTCGACAAGGTCAAACACGATACCAATACCTTGTCATGCAGTTCACCAGGGAGGAGGAGATTACTGCAGAGCTCAATATGACCGAGTACGTTTTTATCTACTAGAGTGCCTCCGACCACTCATATTCTGTTCAGGGAAGACATTGCGAAATACGACAAGCTGAAGAAGAACTACGAAGACCCCACTTACGAAGTCATCTCCACCGTCTTCCGGGCGCTGTCCAAAAAGAAGATCGTCGGTGCTGGCAGCTTCCAAAGCCGCGACGGCCACCCCGGCATCAAGGCCAACCTCAAAGCCGTCCAAGGGGACTTATTCATGCTCGAAAAATACATCTTCTTCGTCTCCAAACAACCCACCCTCATTGAAATCCAAGATATCCACCAAGCCGTCTTCTCCCGTGTTGGAGCGAGCATGGGCGCTGCCGCCTCTCGTACATTTGACCTCAAAATTGTCACCAAGAGCGGGCCTGAATACAACTTTACTTCTATCAACAAGGAAGAGCACGAGGTGACTGAAGCTTATTTGATGGATAAGAAAGTGAGGGTGAAGAACGAGATGGTGCCGGACGCGGAATTGCTTATGGCTGGGGCGGGTGTCGATGACGACGACGACGATGAGGATATGCAGAGTGTTGTGAGCTCGGATGAGGAAGGGGGGAGGAGGCAGCGCGTGTCCCGGGGTGGCGGGGATGATGAAGACAGTGAGGAAGATGGTACGTCATTTCCTTTTCCTAACCATTTTATCGCTAACGATAATCGGCTTTTATAGAGGACTTCCAAGCATCCGAATCCGACTCTGGTTCACCCAGCGACACCGACTCTGACGGCTCCGGCGCTGAAACAGCCTCGGACGCTAGCGGCGACCTCGCACTTACCAGCGAAGTGAAGAAGAAGAAAGCCACCAAAGGCAAGGCAAAAGCAGGTGGTGACGACGACGCAGCTCCCAAGAAGAAAAAGAAAGCAGCTCCTGCACCCGAAGGCAGCGACGCAGAGGACGATGAAGAGACCAAGCCCAAGAAAAAGGCTGCGCCTAAACCCAAACCCAAGGCCAAAGCCAAGGATGATGAGATGGACGTGGACGTCGACGGGGATGAGGACGAGAAGCCCAAGGCCAAGGCGAAACCGAAACCGAAGCCGAAGCCCAAGGCTAAAGCGGATGACGAGCCCATGGATGTGGACGAGGAGAAGCCCCGGCCTAAACCGAAACCGAAGCCCAAGAAACCCGCTGCTGATTCTGATGAACCGCCTAAGAAGAAGGTCAAGACGTCGGATTGAGAGGCGCCGACTGATTCCCTTACTTCCTATTATCTTGATCGTCTCTACCATTATATATGTTTTTGTTGCTTAGCCTGTTCTTGTTAACACCTTCCTCACCACCTTTGTACATGTAGCCTTAGATCAGTATATTCGATTTTTTTGGTGGTGCCAACGCCGTAATAATTAATACCACATGCAATTCTAGCAAGAAGGGGGCGATGGCTCTTCTCCCAGCCTGAATGAACATTGACAAGACGATATATAGGCAAAGCGGAGCCCAAGACGAGCGTGCAATAAAATGCCATAGTACAACGAGAGGTATATACACGTAGAAGTATCGTAATTTGTATGCTGTCTATGTAGATAGATGATGTGAGAGTAAGAGTACAATGAATGTGTTGGGATAGTGCTGGTCGTGGTAACAGGAAGGATATCTAGGACATGTGCATATGCGTCGGTAGACCAAACTTGGCTGACTACTATGTAGACACGCTGTTGGTACAGGCTCCAACCCCCTCTATCGCGGCGGGAAGGAAAGACCTAATACAACAAATAATATAGGAATAGTGATAGTAGCGATGCACAGATTTTGAACAAACCAAAAAAGAGAGGGAAATTTCAAAAGAGAGAGGGGTATGAAACCAATTCGAAAGGACATAGTAAACAAGAGCATAAACAAACAAAGAACGAAAGGAAAGATAAAGGAAACACAAAATGAAGGAGGAGTGAAAGAATCAAAGCTGTTTGGAGAGAAGGGAACCAGGCTCAAAGACATTGCCGTTTTGCGGTAGCTGGTTGGCGACTGAGTATGGTGGAGGAACAGAAACGAGAGGGGCTGATGGGAGTCGTTGGGTAGTTGACTTCCGAGTCCCAGAGCGGGTGAGACCTCCAGATGCATTTCCTCCGGGGGCTTTAGGATTGAACAAAACCTGCCGTTCTTGATGAAGGACATACGACTAGCAAAACAGAAAGAATGTCAGAGAAATTCCAATCGTTGTTTTCAACAAAAAGACATACCCTTGCTACCAGAATTTTCTCCATCCAAATCCGTCCGTCCTTTTCATTGCAGGAGAAGTTATGCAGATAGTCGGCCGCATTTTCAAAGAAAGAAAGGCTGTCGGTCGACTTGACAGCGAAAGCGAATGGTTTTGGTGCACGATGCGAACGGGTGATAGAGTAGGCATCGAAATTGGACAGCGAGCAGAGGAAGATTTCGTCCTTGCCCTCACGCTTGGAAAGCCAAAGACTATGTTCTCGAAGTTGCATCCATCGCTTGCTCCATTTTCCTCGTTTCGACTCCCATTCGACGTAGCCATGATGCATAGGCGAGCTCGAGGGAATGGCCTGAGGGAATTTATCAATTGTGAACCCAAGAAGCGAAACGAGAGATACGCACCGAACGACTCAAGGGAACAGAAAGCGGAGTCATCTTGAGTACGAAAAGATTGACCATCTTGTCCTTGTTCCACGATGCTTGAACATCGGACAGCAGTTCAAAGCTCCTGATGGGTCGTTCTACGAACCAATGTCAGCGCTCGCCCAACAACAATCCCGCTCTCGTACTCACCCATTCCAAAGTCCTGGGCAACTTCATACACCATCCACCCTCCAGATCCAACAAGACCCTTCAACGAGCCCTGGGCGTCAATCATATCGATAACATCCCCAGCCGTAGTAGAGTTGGTAATCTCCACCATATTGAACCTCTGCATATCTCCAACAAACACGCGCTGCTGGACGACCTGCCCGGCACCAGGGAGCGCAGCAAGAGGAGTAACAGGAGACCTCCCAGACCTCTCACCATCAAGCGACGTCCTACCGCTCGTCCTACCACCGCTCGTTCCAGGCCTCAACAACTTCCTCAGAACATGATGCTGCTGCTGCTGGTCGGGCCCCTCTTCCTCCATACTCAAAGGCAGCGGCGGGACAGGCGGGACATGCTCTCCATGGTCGAAAGCATGCACATGGGGAGACGTCGCAGACCCACGCGAGATCGACAAACTCCTCTTCTTCGCCTGGGGAGAATGGGCCTGCGAAGCAGACCCCGAAACGTCCTCCCTCGCACGACTCTGCGACCTCGAAAACTGTCTTGACAACGCAGTCTTCTGCTCGGCATTGTCCACAGGCATGGCAGGTGCAGCTCGATACGGTGGAGGTGGAGGCAACTCGTCCAGCATCCGCCTCTGACTCTCCCGGTCCCTCTCGGCGTTGTGGACCGAGCGCGACCGGAGGACAGTGTTGAGAGGACTCGAAGGGCTGTTCCCATACGGATCGTTCCGCCCATAATCCTTCATACTCCTCCCTCGGGTAGGCATAGAACCMGGCGACCTCTCAGGCGTCTCAAACGAGCCCCTCGCTCCTCCCACTGGGTAATTTCCGAATGGCTGGGGTGATTGCTGCGCTGACGTGGGCGTAGGCACTCGCTCGGCTGTCAACTGTACGTTCTGGAGCCGCTTGGCAAGGTCTTCAGGTGAAAAAGGATTATGCGCAGGAGCCTTGCTCGGCATCGTCATCGTCCTCTGACGGCCTTTCGCTACCGGTGCTGAAGCTGGTGCCGACGGTTGTTGTTGCTGCTGCTGAGGTTCGCCCATGATAGCATGCATCGCAGCCTCCTGGGAACTCGTCATTGGCATGGCAGATGGGAGAGCAGCTCCGACTCCCGCAGGCCTGAGAGTCGTATGCCTCTCCCTGGAAAACGCCTCCCACTCCCGGTCTCGTCCTTCGTTTTCAGCTCGAGAACCAGACGCCCTCGTCGTCTTGGAAGCCGTCGTCGCAGCCCGCTCCAACTTCCTAACCTGCCGCTCCTCCCGGACTTGACGTCGAATAGACTTTTGCGCAGTCAGCGCTGTCGGAATACGTTGTGCCAGAGGGACGTCATCGTCATCCGAACTAGTGGCCGTCGACGAGATTGGGAACCGGGTAGCTTGAGCAGTGGGAGACGACAGCTGCGAATTATTGGTGTACCGATTCCTCGTAGCCGCATTCCGGCTTGACAAGGTGGCAGGAGCACTAGCAGCAGGAGGACCATAATCATCCGCCGAGTCTTCATCGTCCTCCCTGTCCGACGCACTGGCACTAACAGCTGTAGAAGCCTCAGGCCCAAGATGCAGCCTCCGTTGCCTTCTCCGATCGTCCCGCCCATCATCATCATCGTCGCCTCCTCCACCACGCCCAAACCCCATCCTCCCACTTGCATGCTGCCCATACCACCCGCTGCTCGTCGAGGCGCCGTTGTAGTCCTGATTCGACTGGGCACGCCCTCTGTAGCTCCCTCCCCCC
>JANBPK010001575.1:0-28495 GCA_027579435.1 Candolleomyces eurysporus
ATCCACCGAATCATGGTGATGATAGCGCTCGGACACGACCCTAAACGTCTCGGACACCTTTTCCACCGCCTGAACCACGGCAAGAAGCGTGCATAATTATAGATAGGCGCCGTAACCATCTCATCGCATCTCAGTACTTCATCCTCTTCTCCGGAGGCGAGGTAAATAGCCCTCTCCTCCGTAAGCTCCTTGGCCAACACAGGGTGCGTATCCGTCGCTGCATACGCGATCTCATTTGCCTTCTTTACCGCACTCCTCACCCTGTCCTCGTCGCATTTCGGCGAAATCTGCAACCAGCCAATGACGATGGGGAGGAGCCATAGCCAAAGCGAGCCTACACCCTGACCATCGGGGTTGAAATCCGAGGCCAAGTCGCCCGTAAACGAGTTCGTGACGGTGAAGATGAACGCAATGACGACCCATGCAATGGATGTGACAGTTGAAATGGACCACGTGTGGTGGTAGGCCAGCCATTCGATCAACTCCTTCCACCACGGATCGTTCTGGGGAAGGACGATCAACGAGGCGAGCAGTGCCCCTTCGTTCGTAATTCGAAGAGGTGCTTGTTGTAGACTGCTGAGGACACGAATGGCGTTCTGTTTGTTGGGGTATTTGTGCTTCGAGAAATGTCGAGTAATCCACCTTCCATTGAGTACGGTAAGTGCGAGCGAGTACGCTGCAAGCATCGGCGAACCGACGGTTAGAACAACAGACTCGAGGTTCTCGAGCCTATCCGTCGGTCCAAAGGGGAGCTGCGAAACCAGCGCAAGCCATGGTAGAAGCCACGAACTGAATTGTTGAGAGAATTTTGGCCAGTGGAATGGTTCTTTCCCTGAGCCGCACGCCTTGACGCACAGGTCATAGGTGACCCCGGTGGCTTGTGTGACATCTTCTAGTATGTTTCCATAGTTGTCGGTTGCGCCTATCTTGCCTGTACCAAAGGTGCCATTTTTAACGCTTTTGAGGCAGGCGTCGAAGCTTGTGGCATGGCTGGTGACGTGCAGAGATGAGAGGATAGCGAAGAACAGCAACCTAGACCCTGCTCCGAGTAAGAACCAAACTCGATCAAGGGGAAGGAAACACTTACACATGCAGGGGGAAGTTTAGTAGGTAGCAAGAGTCAATGAAGGGTTGAACGACGCTTTTAGGACCGAAGAAGTGCTGTGAAGTCGTTCTTCGATTCCCAGGGGCAGCGGGATCGGAGTACGTCTTACCCAAAATATGAAGCGATCTAACGGTGGAGGGACAACCCCTATTGACGTTAGCTTCACAGCAGTCCTTCCGATAAGGACCACGCGCCGTTAGATGCTCAGTCCCTGAAATGTCAAATAAAGAAATGGTATTGAATCATCAAGGGCGTGGATCATTAAGGGTGTAATGGAGAGAGAAGGCAAGTCTACAAGGAGAGCAAGAACCAGAAAAGAGGGAGCTGAAACGCACACACAGCATGTCTACAGGACGGCGCTCACAGCTTGAGTCACATCAGACGGGGAGGTCATCAACCTCTTGAGCATGACCACGCCAGCTTCCATACAATCGTTGAAGGAAGATAACCAGGCCCACTCCCAGTTGTTCTTCACAGCTCCCCCGAGCTGCTTTAAGACCTGCTGCTGCTCAGCCTGAGACGTGCACTTCGCAATCCGATTCTTGAACTCTATTCGTATAGAACGATCCATTAGAGTGGGCAAACTTCGACTGCGAAAGGCCTTCTTCGAACGGCATCATACAAGGACAAGACCTTGGGAATGTCACGAACGGTGACAGATGGATTCGAAAGCAACGTAGCAAGGAAATAGGCATCCTAAATTCAATCGTGGTGTCAGATGCCAAGAAAACGAAGGAAGGTTCACGGGTTGTGTGAGTACTTGATGCCTCACCTTAATGCCTTGACCAGCGCCCGATCCTTGAACCATGGCATGCGCCTGTAACAGATTCACCACTCCGAAGGCAACAATTACGGTGACTGACGGCATCACCAACAAATGCAATGCCATCCACAGTGTAAGAGTCTAAGGGAGTATGAATGGCGGCGCATCAATGAAAAGATGCAGAGGGAGTGACGCCGTACCTGGGGCCATGCCTGGACGGACGGTTCGGAAGCCTTCGCTTGCTGCCTTTCGTACTTCGCTCTCTCGACTGCTGTTATCCTCTTTGGAGGTTTTGGCGCGGATAGAATCGGTTTCGGATAGGGAGGCGATCTGAGCGGGAGTAAAGTGTTGTCGGGAGCGAGGGATGACGATGCATGAGAGTGAATGCCTGCCTTGGACGTCGTGTGCAGTTATAGAGCGGCGTCGACGATTTCGGAGACTAAGGATTTGGAAGGGGGTTTCGTGTCGCTGTAAGGAAGAATTCGTGGATTAGCACACCAGGAGACAACTTGAACGGTTTAAATCTCACTCGGTAACGTCGAGAGCCGTGAATAACACGTTCTAGCCCTCGTCGAAACACATTCGTCCGATGTGGGGTTTGAGGACTTTGAGAATTAATTTCCGGCCTTGGACGGTACCGTATGCGAGGAACTCGATCTTTGGTGTGGACCATCTCGGCGAGAACGTCCTGGCATCTGTACACACACGCACGTCAGTCGGGGAGATATAGGAGCTAGGTAATGATAACTTACATTTCGAAAGTCTCTCGACGCAGTTTCTCTTGCTCTGCTTCGTCGGGTAGACCGCTGAGTGCGTTCAAGTGCTCCCAAGCGCCCGGTGGACCACTGCATAGGTGATAGCGCCCTTGTCAGGTTATCGAATATGTGAGAATTCAGTCTTTGAACGTTCACTTTCCCGAGCACGGAAGCGTACACAGTGGTGAGATTCTCCTTAAATGGAGAAAGAACCCCGTTTCCGTTCGACGTCAACGCCTTCAAGGATTCCAACCAGTTCTTTCTTCGCTTTCTCCTTCTCCTCATTGCTGCCGGTTTCCAGAGTGAAAAGGGCTGCCCCTTTTCCAAAGAACTCGCGCAGGAGGATCGAACGTTCGTACGCATTTGCGTAGAGCTCGAATTTTAACCTGACCAGTTGATGGTGCAGACTCTATGTCTCTGTCCTCCATCTCAACGTCCGACCACTCGTCCTCATCATAGTCAGGCTCTGATGCATCTCCATCTGAATCGCTATGGCCGCTTTCGGTATCCAGAACAGCAGTCACAGGCCGACTTCGCATTTTCTCCGTCGATTTTGTTGCATCATTGCTTTCTAGCTGCGGTTATTTGGATTTTGAAGCTACTTGTTTTCCCTTGTCTTTGAACTTGCGCTTCTGCCCTGTTTTTGAGGGGTTAACCATGATTTTGAAAGGGCCACCTGGGTCTACAGTGGAGGAGGAGCCAGGACGAGAACAAGGAGGATAAGGATATGTCCGCCTGAGATTTCGCAAACGGTTTGCGATCAATTTGATGGGTCAAAAATAGAATCTTGTTCACACGGTTGCCATATCCCACTGACGGCTTGACAGGTTAAGCGGTCTCGAGGGCTATTTCGAAACTTTTCGTACTGATGCTCCCTGGTCTCTGACGTTACTTGTTGATCCAATATCAATCAAACAAAGAGACCATTGTTTTCGAGCCCGATGGGCGGTTAGGAGGTCCATCGCCTATGGGCGCATCTCTATCACTGAATTCTTCTGTTGACTGAATGTCGACTGAAAACCACAGATGTCGCCGGTTTGTTCGGGTCGTGAGCCAACGATCCGGAATTTGCTATACCTTCTCCTGAGCTTGGTTATGATGTCCCTTAACAGCGATGATGCAGTGGCGAGCGATGGGGCAACTTTTTTTGCTACAGAACACACACACGAACGCCCCTATCATGCTTCGAAGGGTCTAAAGCTCAGTTGGCAACATACCCCTTCAGCCCTATAAATAGCTGCTGGAAAACCCCATGCTAGATACGTTTTCACCATTTAACGGTTCGCGTGATGCGTAAGTACTGTTACCCCCTCACACCGAGTTGATCCTTACCAGCTCCACCATGGTTTGGCTGATGCTTCTCGCTCCAAGTTTCCTAACACACTACGTTTCTTTTTTTTTTTNTTTTGTTTTTGGTGGAGCTTTGTAATTTAACACTTAGTCATTTTCAGGGGCTCAGAGGCGACTTACTTAAGACTAGCTAGAGGGGTTATATACAGAGGGACCACAACAGAGAAATGACCATTATGCACAGCCAGGTGGCTAGTGTGGGACTCGGGCTCATCAGCCTATACCCACTAAAACCCCGTTTCTTTTCCTCTTCTTCCCAGTCTTTGCCTCCCATATGAGATCTTCATCTGAGTCAACTATGTCCCACCATGTTTCAATGACAAGATCAGTACTGGTGGGGCCCTTGTTGTGGTTTGGTGTAGGCTTTTTCTCAGAGTACCTTGCTGCTAAGATGTCAAAACGGAGTGATCTATTTAGAACTGCTAGCCAGCGGTTAGTGACTTCCTTCCTTGTTGGTATTTTGCTTACATCTCTCTCATTTTGTATAACCCACTTGCATCTCTGTTTCCAGATGAAGAAGGCTGCCTCTGAGATTAAGTTAAAGTACAGATGGTTGGCACCTGGTCTGCGATTTTCTTGTGTTGTTCTGAGGTCTGATATTCCACAACCTAGGATTGTACCAAGGCTTGGCTTAGTCCAAGGTATATTCTTACTTTCCATTATTTTTTGGACTAGGCCCCAGACAATTCTCTGTCTAGTAAACTCGCACTCTGTAAGAATATGTTTGAGGGATTCCACTGTATTACAGGGTCCACATCTTGCTCTATGCTCAAAGTTTTTCATCTTTTCCCAGAAATGGCCACATAGTAATGCTTCATGTACTATCTTCCATATAAACTGCCCAGCTTTTTTATTAGGGATCCATTTCTTCCAAAGAGAGGCCCATATATGGTCATCATTTGGAAGAAAGCCAGTTCTTGTGTTGATCTCATGTCTAGCTATATCTAGATTTGCCTTTGTTCTTCTTCTTTCATTCTTTTTTTGNTTTTTTAGTCCTTGTTATCCCTTTGTAGAGGGATGCCTGGGTTGCTTGCCCAAGGTTCATTCCCTCAACTTTTAGCTCTGGGTCTATTGAAAAGTCAACTTTGTTGTCTTGGTCAGATAGATTTGCACCCTTATTAGCCAGTCTGTCTGCGCCTTCATTTCTATCTATACTTGAGTGGGCTTTGACTTTTTCAAAGAAAGTGGCTGCACTGCAACCTCTGATCCTGGCCAGGATAGGCTCTAATATTTCCCTATTACTATATCCAATCCAGTTCTTTTCCTCAGCTTCTAAAGCTGTCTGTGTTATCATTTGGAGGGTGACTTGTGAGTCTGATTTGATTGTGATTGGTTTATCTCTGGGAAAGATGGACAATGCAAGAAGGATTGCAAAGCTCTCACCTGCATTGTTGGTTTGGGCGAGGTGTTGGGAGACTTGACATGCCATATTTCTAACATCATCTAGTCCAAACCAGACACCAGCTCCTGCTCTAGCATTCTCTGTCCCAACAATTTAGTCCTGAGCCATCTGTGTATACTTCATCAGCTGTGTAGAGGATTTCTCTAGATGATTCTGGGAGTTTCAGGTTATTGAGGTTTTGATCTACTTCTAGGCTGAGTGGTTGTGAGTTTGTGAAGACTCTAATAGTGCTGATGAGCCCTCTTGCTCTGTTTCTCCCTGTAATACCATTTGCTTCCTCTTTTTTGCTCTCTAGGATTTCATCCCTCCTTGGGTTTGGGATCCAGGTGTTATGCAAAGATCCTAGTGTTCTAGATCCATGCACTCTGCACCTCAGAGGGTCCAGGCTAGTGATTTACAGGCTTGGGCCCAGCCTGAGGGGGCTTGGGCTTGTCAAAATCATAAGCCCGGCCCGGCTTGGGCTCAGGCCCCGGCTTGGAGACTACATTTATTCTGTAATGAATTATTTACTTGACTACAATAAAGTGTAATACAATTTTAATATAGAACTATTGAGGGGATCCCAGAGAACTCAACAACAATTGAAACAGGCTGGAATTGAACTGTCAGCCTCTTAGGCAGGTGAGACACTTCAACCACTATGCCAAATCTGCATTTTTTAGTTATAATTTTTTACAAATTCCCAGGCCTTACTAAAGCCCCGGGCCTGGAAGGTCCAAAAACCTAGGCTGGGCCCAAGCCTGAGCCAGGCCCTAGTGCAAAATTGCATCAGGCCCGGCTCAGGGCTTCAAGCCCGAGCCTGTAAATCACTAGTCCAGGCAGCCTTTTTCCTTATCCATCACTAAAAAACTTTAGTTCTGATAATGTTATATAACCACTGATCCACGCATGCCATGTCGATAATTGATGATTCATCTGGCAGAATGGCGCACTGGTGATTATACACAACCTTTCCAGAAGAGTTACTCACACCGTGGCAAACTTGCTAGGTGACATGGGACTCTATATGGAAGCTCTATCTGCATCAAAGCGACTGCATTCAGTGTGCCGCTGATGCCTCCGTCCTTTGTCCATGCTGACATTTGTCATGTAGCCACATTGCAGTTCCATGACCAGTCCCATTTTACCGGTGAACTAGATGGAGCTGACAGTTCCATTCCGCTGTCAGGTCCTTTACTAGCTGGAAGCTGAATTGGATTGATCGTTTCCATGACTATTTGCCACTGTGTCAAGAAATCACAGCTGAGATTCAAAACAGTTGAGTGAGCCATGCCGTTCATGAGTCCTTGTCAGAGATGTACAACCATCGTTCATCGAAATCAATGAACAGATTGATTGACGGTGGTCATGACTCATGGTCGCATCCTGGACCAACCATGTGAACTTCGGAAATACAGCATCAACACCAAGCGCTCATCGCTTCTGTGTGCCTCTGAATTGGAATCCCATGCCTGGCACCACCTCGGGCAGTAAAGACAATAAAAAATACTTGAGTAAGCTAGATAGAAAGGTTTCCCTTTTTTTCTGGTGATTCATCGCTGTTGTAACCTTCCTTGATGCCGATGGAGAGGATGACACTGATCACATTCCCGTTGACAAGAGCACTGCACAAATGTTATTCTCATAGGTAGACTATGTCATTTACTGACTTCTTGCCATGATACATAGTTCAGTCTTTTGCTGATCAAGTTGCCTACGCTCTCTTGCTCAGGTTGTTCATCTGCATGGAAGCGTACGGATTGATGATCGCTGACAAATGTTCATCAATGTTCGTTAGCTGGGACAACACTGGAGTCATGGCTCTGGGCACTTTCACGTTGAACCGCTCTCTGAGATTGTTTTGTGCACGTTGAGTGCTTGTACGCACTTCCTCGAAATTAATTGCGCATTTAGTTTGAGTTCTCTTGAAAAAAGGGCACCGCGTCCACTGATTCATAAAGTTCCCCTCGCAACCCCATGCGTTTGAATGGAAGAGATACTCACACAGCCCGTAGCCTTGGTTTGCGCTTCAACCCTTGGAACAGTCCGACTTGTGCACTTGGATATCCATCCAAATGAATTCATCATCATAAGGCACTGGCCAGGTCTACAGCAAAGAAGCGATAATTTCAACGCCACTATTAGGTCTATCAGATGAACAAAGTTAGCGCTTCTGGGAGACCTGATAATAATGGCAGTTCTTCCACCGCTGTTCGGACGTGCAGACTTGTATTCTAAATGTGGAAGGGTTTGAGGCTGAGCAGAATGTCATGGCCCTTCTGAAGAATTGACTGGTGAACACAGATGCCTGTATGCATAGCGAGCTGTGAGAGAGACGGGTGACAACTATAAACAGTGTAGGAATACTAATTCGGGTGAAGGGAGGAGAGCTATATCAATAGAATTGATGATAGGCATCCTGGAGGGTCTTTGGTCCGCTTTTCCTTTATTGAGGACCCTCTGAACTGTCTGCTCTGGTTGCAAATCATACAGTGCTTGGTTGAAATTGAGTATCCTCTGTTTTCTGATCAGTAAGGCTCAGTCTGTAGTTGTTGAAATGCAACCCTATTTTGTCAACATACAATCTAAAGATCTCTGGTTCACCATGGCTCAAATTCGACCAGGACCATGCTGAGGATTAGCCCAACCAAACACCTATATAATCCAACCTGCATTCAGCCATGCAAGTACGGTGTATAATTAGAGGAATTGCATCATATTATTTCAGCTAGTATCGGGCTAATATGTCTACATATACAATAGGAGAAAATACATCAATTCAACGGTATGCCACTCTGAACGGTCTAATATATCTGTTTGTCAGTCTTTGTTGTCCCAAAATCCACCCTAGGGAAGAGCTCGCGCTGTGCAAATTTGGAAGTCTGTGGGACAGTCTAGTTAGTTGTGAGAGCACAAATCGGGTTGCAGTAACAAGCAACACAGAGTGGTCGACATTCAGCAGAGCTTGAAAGTTACGGGAAGATGTCACCACCAAAATCCCAGGCATACCTGGGTAGAGGACCAGGACAGGTGGGGAAAGGGATTGGAGCTGTCTTTACCAAAGTCTGTGGGGTGGTCTAGTTAGCAGTGAGAGCACGAATCAGGTTGCAATAACAAGCTTACCTGAGGTCTAATGCCAGAGTCCTAGGCAGGTATATATTGGGGCTGTCGGAACAAAGGTTCAGCAGAGGTGGAGGTTACAGGAAGATGTTGCCGCCGAGATCCTAGGCACACACAGTTAGCAAGGCGCCACAGCCAGGATAGGGGATTGAAGCTGTCCTAACCGAAGTCTGGGGTGGTATAGTTACCTGTGAGCGTACGAATTGGGTTGCAGTAACAAGCTTACCCTATACTTCAATCCAGAGTTGTAGGCAGGTATAACAAGGCCATCGGACCAAAGCATCAGCGCATAGTGGTTGACATTCAGAAGAGATGAAAAGTTGTGTGAAGATTTCACTGCTGAAATCCTAGGCACATATGGTTAGCAAGGCAGCACATATGGAGGAGGGGATTGAAGCTCGCTTTACCCTGGACCTGGAATGCGAGTGTCAAAGCATAGAAGTTGGAAGGGTCGGAGGTATCAAAATTCCCTCAGAGTACTGAGAAACTTGAGAAAAGATGGGAGATGGGAGATGAGAGATGGAGGAGAAAGGGTGCAGAGCGCGATGGCGAGGACACAACCCAACATTCACGTGACTCAGTCAACAAGTGCAAATACTACCGTTAAGTGAGTCCCTTTCAAAAGTGAAACGCAACAGATTGACAGAACACGCATTGGTGACATAGTAAGCATGGAAACCAGCCCAGGGAGAGCCACATCAACTTGTTGCTCAAAGTGACAACAAAAGCAAGATGCAGAGGGAAGCGGTACTAGAGATAGATGCCTAGGACAAATGCGAGGGGAAAGGGAAGAGGGTGTGGCAATTGGCAAGGAAAAGGAGGCAGAGACGAGAAAGGTGGTGGAGCTGCAGACTCGGCATCACATCTCTTTMWTTTTATTCTTATTTTTATTTTTATTTTTATTTTTATTTAATTTGTTTTTGCTCTTGTATCGTTTCCTAGATCTCTTTGGTGCCTCCTGCCGGACGATGAGTCTTCAAGGCACCGACGTAGATATGGAATCATTCCGTCGGAGCCTCTGACCAGTCATCATAGCTCCTGGTCGTTGGTATAAAAAGAAACGTCTTACCGCAACCCTCTTCAGCTGCTTGCCCTCGTACAGCGATGTCTGCAAGTGCTCTAACTCTTCCCGGTAGCGCTCCAGTTGAAACTGTCTATCCTCCAATGGCTAGGAGGTTTCGCCTGATGCCGAAGTACGCGATTGGATGTGATTGAATGGTATTCGTCCTTGTTGAATTACTAAATTCTAGGCTGTATTTATCCCCGAATTCTCCTTCTCGGGCTAAGGCCGTCCTCGCTCAAGATCTTGCTATGAATATGTTGATCTCTGCGAATGTGCAAGGACGTCGCATGTTGATGTGCGAGAATTGTCGCGACTCGTTCCTCCCCGTGCGTGTTCGCTTCGTTTTAGTTCGCCTAGCGCGCTATTTCTCATGGTCGCGCCTGATCCGGGTTTAGTGCCCTGGAAGAGGCATCGAAGGCCTTTGCTCGCTATGTATTGAAACGAGGAAACCTGTGAGTTCAATTTTCGTTCACCGCGGGAACAACCGTTCTAACGGGTATTCAAGTGCGTCTGGCCTAGACTGTCTGCCTTCAGAGGGAGCGAGCAGTTTTGCCCTTCCCTTACCCCTCGCTTTGTCGACGCTCCATCTCCAAAGCCAACCGTCAGCACCGATCAGGAATTCGACCGTCAAAGTTCCGCATCGCAGTTGTTATATCCAGACATGCTGTTTTCCTCTCGTGAGTTCTCTTGATACGACGACTGTCGTTTATCCATCTTCGTATTACTCGACTTGCTTACTATATTCTTTCTTCCTTTAGTTCCTGACTCCTACTCTCCTGATCCTGAAAGTATGACGACTAAAGAACGAGCCTTCGTCGACGACGTGCCGCCCATCTGGGTCTCAGAAGATGCGGAGATAGTCCCTGGACCTGCCCCTGGCGAACGGACCGCGATGCTCACCGTGGATGGAGATGTGATTATCAACGAACCAGACTACGAGCCCTTCACCTGCGTTTCTAGCCCTGGGTCAGATGGGACCGATTCGTCTCATTGCGTAGCGAGCGCTGACTGGTGAGCCATGACTTTTTATTTATTTATTGTTAGTTACTCTTTCTTCGATTTCGATGAAACGTATGTCGCAATTGTTCTCGTCTTGTCGTACGGTTTATCCCTTTTCACGGCCTCTTGGGTCTCATTTGGGGATTTAACTGACAAGTCTCTCTATGTAGGACCTTACCGCTTGGAGACGCCTTTCAAACGTCGGACGGTGAGCCTCTGGTTGGCCAGGACTTCCTCGAAGAGCTGCTCTCCTTCTTGGACCCGGCGACTAGGGGGCCCCTAGGTTTGCCTGACGGCAGTGCACTCTCGTCGCCTACCTTCGAGGCAGATTCTTAGTGAGTTTTACTTCCGCGGAATGTTCTTCTTTCATGAGCCTTCGCTAATTACATCTTTCTTACAGCCCTTTATGTGGCACAACCTCGGACGTAACCTTGGAAGATCTCATGTGAGTGATCGATTTAACGTATATAGAGACTTTCATCGGCTTTTCCTCTCCTTGCCGTCTCGATTCTGCGTAATGTCGCGGGCTTTGTCAGTGTCGATGCAGACGTTGACCTATCTATACAGCTCTGATGGCGCCTATTTCGCTCATACGGAGAGCAGCGAGATTCCCAGTTCTCACGTCTTCGCGTTTGGCGGCATGAAGAACCCGCCTACTATATAACAGTGCCTTATTTGGTCCTGGGCGTGGTTCCCTCCTCTCCCTCCTCCAGATTCATAAATAGTAATCGAAAGTGTAGTGATAGCGAAATTCGTGCCATGTAGCGCAAATTTTCGAAAGTTTCAATATATGTACATTAATCATGTTTACTCAACGTGGACGGTTCTTCCAGCACACGACGATTCAATCATCCCCTCTCAATGAAGTCGCTGCAAGGATTTAACCCGTTATGATCCTCAACATATGCCAGAGCCTCTTGACGGTTGCAAATGTTCTCGAGTGATGATACTCCCTTACGCAAAGTCTTTGTAGGTGATATCGCGACGATTCGTCCAGTTGCTATACGTGTCGAGAGGATCCTCACGTATTGTTTGTCTTCTATCTCAATCGGATGCAATCATCTGACTGAGCGTATCTCGCTGTCGAATCTATAAGCGGCATTCTTGATTTTGTATGTTCTAGATCGACCGTAGAAACACGAAAGGTGGGGCTAAAACTGATGCACCTAGTGTCTTCCGAAAACACCTTTCTATACGCCTACTCTCCTTGTGATAATGCGTCTACTGAATCCCAGAAATTTTTACGCCTTCAAGCATCTCATGACCTCGGAAATGTCGCTTCAAGATCCGTACGCGTAATTAGAAACCTAAAGCCCATATCATATGCCCGCTCGAATTGGTTAGGTCTTTAGGCGGTTCTGGATAGAAACATGATGTTTGCTCTGGATGTTGAGCGGCACATGTTGAGTTCCAACCGCGGAGGATTCTAATCTTTTTGTGTCGACCCTGAGCCTTTTCCGATGGAGGCGTGCGAGATTACTGCCGTTAAAGCGCGGACAAGAGGACAGTCCATCTCGAATCTGAGTCTATGCTATACTTGGTGATCGGCGGAGGGGTTAGGGCGTAGCGATGGAATTAGTGATTGATGAAGGTGAGACAAATTTTCTATCCCAGCGCCGCTAGTAGATTGATAACGCATTGGCCGCTTGAAAGGGTTCCTAGATCGTTTTCTAGAACCTCGGTCGCCTCTCGCTGGTGATTAGTGAGCGTTACTAACTATCACTCTGACTGGCCCGGAAAAGGCTCCATCGATCTGATGCCAAAAACGGACCTGGGCTGACCTTAGTTGGTTCGACCGTCTGGACCTGAGGGTACATCTGACGTGCGTTTCGAAAATAAGAGAAGACATTTTGCAATTCGGATAAGCGCTATGGAAGCTACCAGACGTATACAGCCGCTGACGAACTATTTTTACATTAAATTCATCGTACACGCAGTTACGGAACTCAGCTCCTGGTCCCTAGGTGCCTTTAACCTAAAATCCGGGAAGGGGGCCGAACATGTTTTCCCAGTGGGTACGCACCCATCTAATCGATTCGTCGTAAGTATATAGGAGCCTCGTCAAATTCAAGTGTTTGTAGGGAGTACGAATACTCACTGGCCCACCTCCGAAATGATGTAGTCGGCTTCGTTCCTTCGCAAGTGCGTGTAAGAGTTAGCCGGAGAGGAGGCGGGCCCGTTAGCTCTGCCGTACTTCATGATGGCTATGGCCCCCATCCAGGGGCGGTCGAAGATCGCCTTTACGGTACGATTCAGCGGGGTAGTACCAATATGGCTGTCTACGAAGATGCGATACGTGAATGGAAGAGGATATCCGGACGAGGGGCTGGCCGTCAGGAGGTAGCTGACGTATCCGTCGGGAAAAAGCACGCTGAGATCAACCTCTTCCCTGGCTACCCTGTCGTCCGTTCTGGAGAAAGTCCATGCCTCCCATACTTCGGCCCTGTGACCTACGACTGGCAATACGATGATCTCGAGTTTCCTTTCCTAAGGAAACGGCATCGGTTAAGAGATTATTAACGACGGAGTATGCACCAAGTGTCTTTGTTAGGTACGATAGAGCCAACTATGGGTGAACATTTGCAATGCTTACGCATCGTACGCCCTGCGGAGGATACGACGAAGACCTATGCTAGTACGGGAGCGCGTCTAGTGAGTATGGACTTTCTGGCTGATCCCGGTGGATGTTTAACCTACCAATTGGAGAGACGATTCAGACATTTCGGTCTCTTCAGTTCGTCGTTAAAGCTTAACTGATGTCGACTTGGTTCCGCTGCAGTATGGGTGGGTACGTTCGAGAGGTTTATCGAAGAGGCGCAGAATGGGAGAGGTAGGTAATAAAGCCGTCGAAGGAGGCTGGTGTGGTTCAATTTTATACCCTCAACCATGTATCTATTTTGGAAACAGAAAGTATGATTTTTGAGAGTTTACATTAGGTCTGCCACCAGCTAAAAACTTCAACTACACGCATAGGAGTCACTGCATGATTCATCCCTAGTCATTGTTCTCTGCTGTCACCCCTACGAGACCGACATTTCTTTTATACATTCGCATCTGATGGACGTACCCCGAGCTAAAATATAAATCGAGTCATTGATCAGCATAGTATGGTTAACAAGTCATGAAAGAGTGCCAGTCAGACAAAAGGTCAGCTGAGGCGTCCTTATCATAGACGATCGTCTCCTCTACCCCGTTGATGACGTAGATCGCCGTCTACGCCTCTAAATGCGTCCTTCAACCCATGATCTGCCAATTATATGTTCTTTGATGGTGCCCCTGCCCTCGAACTCGGTTGACAGCAGAACAACTGAACAAATCTTTTACCTTAATACNAAACGGCTCGCCGATTCGTATGTATGTTCCATCGATGTCGTGAAACATAGACCAGTCGATAACTTCGAACGACGGACCTCGATATGGCTTGTGGGACCTCAGAGGATCTGTAGAAGGAAAGGTATTGAGATAAAGAACGAAAATAGACCAAACTGAATAGAGGACGAAAAGATGCACCTTCTCGAGTCCTATCAATCGTCCAGCACTCTCTGTCCCCCAAAAATCTCGGTCCAATTTCGCCGGAAAAATACCTCCGAGTACCATGGGGCGGCGCATGTAGGAGTTTAAATGTATGACCGTGCTTAAGGTGGGGAATCGTATATTCCCCGTTTTCGCACTTCCTTTTCCATGATTTCGGTCCGGGCATGGATAGAGCCAGTTTCTCGACGAACATGGAGCGGGCGAACGGAGCAACAGCTCTTTCGCCCGTCATATAACAAGTTAGAGGCGCTGATTGATATCAGTGTATATTATGAGTTCGCCGGTACATTTGCGTGTGGTCAGTTCGAGAGGGGGTTGGCGTAGATAATTCGGGACGATTCCGGGTGTCGAAAAATATTCAGATTGTGGGATGGATGTAGGCTGTTAAAAGACGTACTGATCCCCGCGGCGAGCGCATGACGGTATGGCTCGTTCCTGACCAGGCGGACGACCACTTTTCTGGAAGTTTGACCGTTTTCCTTGACATAGACGAATTTGTAACCCCTATGTGGCTTGAAATGAGAGCTCCGATCTCCGGTTAAGCTCCAGGTTCCTACGTCTTCGTAGTGGGAACGATGCACGGCGTTTCTGATGGCTCGGTGTTGAGAGCCGCTTTCGACGGGTAACAAAATGTCGAATCCGTCGTCCTCGAGTAAACGCTGGATATGATAGATTCTCGATATGTCGGCGCAAACGTTCAGGGGACAGTCTTTCAAAGAACTCCTGAGGAAAAATCTCAGTACGGCTTCTCCGTGAATAACGGCCGATCTCCCATCCATCAAAGCCAGGAAGCTAGATGCCCTTTGGATGTAGTTCTCGACGAAGGCTATGAAATCCCATGTTCGATGGCAGTAGCTTTCCAGTAAGTACCTGAGGCGAACATTCAGCCGCCCCAACGTCACAAGCTGGGATATATCCAGGCGGTCCNAAAAAGGTCTTCAACAGATCACATTCGGAGCGTAGCAAGAAGCATTCGAACGGTCCCATGTTGAAAGGTTGAGAGCGAAAGCGGGAAAGCAGGCTATATAAACCTATTTGGTCTTGTTGATCATCGTTGATTCAGGTATTACGTCCTCGATAAACACTGCCTCCGACCGCTTCCTCTCTGCTGCACCCGGCTGTTCGCGAACGATTTGACGCTGCAAAAACACAAAGATTCAATTTCGAGTTAGTGGCAGTGTTTCGGATACCTATAATCACATCGTTTATGGTCGATCGACTCAGAAAATGTCGTCCTGCTAACTCGCTCAACTGGGACAAGTATTCGTTCGTCCGAGTCATTTTTACCGATTAGCTGACGCTCAGGAACCGGATGCTCGGAGAGTATAAAAGACAGGAACAAGAAAAAAGAAACCCCGCACCATCCTGGTCTCTCTCACCTCGTTATGACCTCGAAACTAGTATCAAAGAGTGGTTAGTACCCCTTATTGTCCTGTTGTAAGTCGTATTCAGACGATCTTTGTGGTCCCTAGGAGGGTAAGCTCGCAATATTCGTCGTATCATTTGCCAGACCCGTAATCGGGGTTGTACTTCACATCAGAGGCGTCCAGGATTTCGACATAGGGAAGGCGAGTAATTCAAACCGCTCCAACGTTTGCTTTAAAAGAACTCATATTGTTGGCCCGCTGTTGCAGCTTAAGAGGCGTCTGGCCTTCGCGAGTATTGACCTAGTTATTGGTGCTCTTTTTGAGAGCTGAACTACTCCAAATAGACCCTCGGTTCGAGAGAAATCAACGAGCACGACCGTTTGAATGTGGACAGGTATGTACTGGCGAACATTTATCTATCTTATTCTCGAATCGTGTCGGCAGGATATCGTCCATGGTGGTGGGTAAATTGGGGCCTAGAGTATCGAGCCAAGACATTGACGTATGCTGCTCTCCATGTTTACGTCTGCGCGCAACAATGAACTGACCTTTTTTAGAGGATCGCGCTGGATCTTGCATTCCATCTTGAATCTCACGACCTTTCTTTCGGGAAGATGGCGTCTAGGATCGAACTCGACTTGCTTTACAGAGAGACCCCGGACACGTTTGTTCGCGCGATGCGAAGAGCTTCTGAACTTTTGTGCGACAAATTTTATGCCCTTACTCTGCGGTATAAGGACGAGCTCGAAGAGATGGTTGTGGGCGATAGGGACCAGCTGCTTTCGTGGTGAGTGGTGTGT
This sequence comes from Candolleomyces eurysporus, assembly GCA_027579435.1. Classification (NCBI taxonomy): domain Eukaryota; kingdom Fungi; phylum Basidiomycota; class Agaricomycetes; order Agaricales; family Psathyrellaceae; genus Candolleomyces; species Candolleomyces eurysporus. Next base: position 16,238 of record JANBPK010001575.1, read on the forward strand.
TAACGAACTCAATTAAGCTGTTCAAACTGATACTGCGCAGCGCATCTATAAAGACAATGAAGCGCACGTATCTTCTCAGGAACGAAGACGAGGTATTCGAACGACCCCAACATATGTTTCTTCGCGTTGCTTTGTTTATTCACGGCTCAGATTTGGAGGCGGTGGCCAAGTGTTACGACATGATGTCCACTTTGTCTTACGTGCACGCTTCACCGACCATGTTCAATGCGGGTACCAAAAATCCTCAGCTCAGCTCCTGTTTCTTACTTCGGGCGGAGCCTGAGCCTGACGAAATCTTTTCGACCCTGGATACTGTGGCGTCTATAAGCCGGGGAGGAGGAGACATTGGATTAGGATTTCATTTAGTACCTAGCAATAAGTCAGCGTTCGAATTCTATCTATCGTATCGTCTTCTGATTCCTTTTGATAAGGTCTAAGGTAGACGGAGTCGCGAGGTCCGGTCTTCTCCCTGTTCTCAAGGTATTTGACGCAGCACTGGATGTATTCGATCAAGATTTCGACAAAGGGCCCAGTACTGTCTCGGCGTACATAGAGCCCTGGCATGCGGATGTACTAGCTTTCATCCGAATGAAGAGACGCAAGGGCGTGAAATCCGAAGGTATCAAGAAGTTGTTTCACGCCCTATGGGTGAACGATTTGTTGTCAGTGTCGNTTTTTATTTTTANTTTTTTTTACTTCCGACATTCCATCATTTTTTCACTGTACACAACCTCCGTGTGTTATACTGCCATTCTCTTTGTCGCTCGTATGCTACGCATATAGTGTTTAGGCATCTTATGCCTTATAGCATGGAAANTTTTTATTGGTTCTTTCCCTGTTTACTTTCCTTGCATCGTTATTCTCTCTCTTTACGTTGAATATTGATCACCTTCTTTCTTCTCGCTCTTTTCTGGTTATTTTCGAAGCGTTGCAGTACATTCTCTGCAGAACGATCGCTGACAGACCGGAACAGTATGAAGAGGGTAGAACTCGATCAAGCCTGGACACTTTTTTGTCCTAGTCAGGTCCCACACCTGGTGGAACAATGGGGGATCGCCTTCGAAGAGGAGTACGAACGCTTGGAACTAGAGGGCTTCGGGAAAGAATCCGTCTCCGCCAGAATGCTATGGTGCGAGATCATTGACAGTATGATCGAATGCGGAGGGCCCTCTGTTCTATTCAAGGATGCTGTTAACGGTGAATTTATCCATTTTCGAGTGGTCGACAGTTTTGAATTGATTCTTATCAGATAAAAGCAATGAAAAGCAGTTAGGTACTATCACAGGTGGAAACCTTTGTACCGAAGTCGTTCAGTACGCGAACGCAGAGGAGACTGCGACGTGCACTCTGGCTTCAATTGTCTTGCCTTCCTTTGTAAAAGGAAACCTTCTTTTCGATTTCAAGACCTTGGAGACTGTTATAAGACACATGGTGTTAGCCCTCAACCGCGTATTGATCAGAACGCGCCATCCTACCTCTCGGGCTGATCGGTCCACCTTCAAAAACCGCGCCATTGGGATCGGTGTCCAAGGATTCGCAGACGCGTTAGTTATGATGAACTTGCCCTTCGATAGTGAAGAGGCCTTGCGATTTAACGAGCAGTTGGCCGAATCCATTTATTATGTCGCCGTCGACGAGAGCTGCAACCTCGTTAAAACTTTAGGAGCCTACCCAAACTTCGAAGGGAGTCCAGCTTCTCAAGGGATCCTTCAGTGCGACTTGTGGGATAAGAACTCAGACGTGTTACACCACGATTGGGATGTCTTAAGACGGAAAGTGGCTAAGGGCATTTCAAACTCGCTGCTTACGGCGTATACTCCCACTGCCTGTACTTCTTTGATAACGGGCGCATCCGACTCTGTCGAACCGTTTTCTAGGTAAGCCGACGACGCCATAGCTAGATTTCAAAATATAAGGTAGCTCACTCCTGTAAACCAGCTTATTGTATACCCGGAGGACTCTTTCCAGCGAGTCTGTCGTGATCAACCGACTCTTGATGGAGAAGCTAAATGCCATCGGCATATGGTCAGATCGCGTTAGGGATAGAATACTGGAGTTAGGGGGTAAGTTTTAAAATATTCTACACTTCCCATTGAAATCTTATCCTTTATACCGTGTTGCGCGTCTTTTCTTCACCTTCTCAATCGCATTGGTCGTATTCTTTCCTACCCGACATCTGATTTTCTCAAGGTTCAATCCAGAACATTCGTGAAATACCTGAAGATATCAGAGTTCTCTTCAGAACCTCTTGGGAAATGGAACCAAATGTTCCCATTAAAATGGCAGCAGGTAGAGGACCGTTCACGTGTCAAAGTCAATCCCTCTCACTGTATATCGAAAACCCAACGGTGTCGTCCGTCGTGAGTGAACCTACTTCGTTACTGGCCTCAGGTTTGTTAATCCCGGACCGCATCTTTTTCAGAGTCGCGCCCTCTTCTTAGGCTGGAGGCTGGGTCTCAAGACCGGACTTCATTGTCTCAGAACCAAGGTTGTATCTCGTGCTCTGAATAGTTCATTGCCGATACAGAAATGGACATCAACAGGTGAGGGGACCAAAGATGACCCTATCTGCATCCAGTGCGATACATAAGGGGAAAATAGTAGTATCTTGTCATGTACATGCTCATATACACTCTTCTGTATATTGGTCTCTCTCCGGCAGTATTCTACGTAAGTGTAGCTCACCAATCATGGCGGTAGCATCGTGTGCTCCTGGGAGATAACCCCAAGACATATCTGTCTGTTTCGCATTCTGAATTTTTTGGGATAAGCCCGGTCGTGCGCCTGGTTTACGTGCGCCTGACTGTATGTTTTTATTGATTCCGCTTTGTATCGCATATACGACCGTCGGTCGTGCTCCTGGTCGTCTTTTTATCTCTCGCCCGCCCATTTCTCCTTCGTAGCGGGGTCTGCATCATTTACAGTTCACTGGAAGACCGTTCTATCGTCTGAAGGCTTCAACGCTCTTTTCGTGATCTTATCTGCGCACTCCCGTTTTCTGGACAGCGAACTTTCTACTCTACGGGTTTCCCATCTCTTGCTCGATCGTGGCTCTTGCTGGTCGTTCTTTGAACCGATCTAGAGCAATTTCAGCGGCATCGGTGCTTATGGGACTTTCATCTCACTGAAAATAACCCAGAGGGACCTGGACAGTAGGATTCTTGATCGTGTTCAGACAAAGCGCACTTATTTAGCTCCAGCCGGTGGTTACCCTAAACCTGGGAAGTTAGGAAAAGGCATAGCGCTATGATCCCCGTTTTCGCTAGTACAGCTTTCTCTCCTGTTCGGGCTCTCTATCTCACGCTCAATTTTACCTTACAGCTTCTACTCTGAAAGCTCGCAGACTGGATCTATGGCATATGCTTTCATTGCTGCCATAGACGTACGGAAGTGGTGTGAACCTGCCCAGACGCATACATGTTTGATGCATGGAGTGCTTGGACATGCCTGTCGTACGCAGGAAGTAGAAGTGATGTGCCGTACAATATCACTCTGCTTCTTACAGACAGTAGTACGGTTCGAATGCCCGCGGTCGAGATCGTAATTTAATGCAGATAGTACCATTGAGTAATAATACTTGAGTCCTACATAAGTGTACATGATATTTAGTCTTCTATCTACTTCTTTCTTTCTATGCTAAGCGTTCTTCGTCTTGGCGACTTTCTTTCGCTGCGTTTCAACATCTACAGTTTTGCGCTTGAGTCTTGTTACCGCCCCTTTAAAATCTGTGGCTTCAATGACGCAGGATCGATCGATACCCACATGGTCTCGGTCACACAAAAGGGTCGTGTGTCTCTTGTCAGTACCGTGAGTACGCGAGGTACGATGAAGTAACCCACCGTTATCCGCACGTCCGGTGTCCTCTGTCTTCTTCATACGTAGTCTATTACCGGTGTCTGCGATACGTCCACTTCGGAGATCTCTGCCAGATTCATGACACTCTTCGCTTCCTCCGTCAGTTATCTCAGAGATCCGAGTGGTTCCGTCACCGTCATCGTCCTCGCCTTGTTGAGTATGATCCTCTATTACATTTGCATGGCGGTCGTCTTCTACTTCTGGTTCTGGTCCTACGGAAAGGATTGGTCGGTCACGGTAAGTAGCTGAATACAGACGGAGATAGACCGCCACCCACGTTTACCTATTTCTATCCGGTCACCGATTTTAGGCATCGCAAAGTCCATAGGTTCTTCATCTGAAGTTAAAAAGGACGCTGCAGACGCGATTTGGCCTACTCTTATTATCTGTATGGGCCTGATCGCTGGTTGCCAGTAGCTCCTGCCGATAGTGAAGGTCAGTCTGAACGTCATCTTTACCAGATCTCCCCGTCGTAAGATGGGCGTGGCAGTCTTGTCGAGTTCGATTAACGTCCCCTCTTGCGCGTCGTAGAAGCGAACGCGGTTAGGGTTGGGTATCCAGGTCGCACTATTAGGGACGCATGCCTTGCCTATCCAAGGGTGTACCTGGTAAGGAGGTTCGAACTGTTCTTCTCTAGAATTGAAGGGAGAGCGAACGGCGAATATCTGGGAATTGACTACCAGCTTCGAATTGCTCAAAATCCAAGAAGGGCTCATCCATTGGCTCCTTGGGACGTCGTTTGGATTGAATTTAGGATAGCGTTCGGCCCAGTCCTCAACGACCTGTTCACCAAAAAAAAAAAAACGACCTTAGTTCGATTAAAAGCCACAATAGGAAAATTCAAAGGGAGGTTGAGGTGATGCAGCAGGAACAAAGGACGAGGCGAACATCGAAGATAAAATAAGATTGAAAACTAAATGAAGATAAGAAGAACACGCAAATGATGCGCAACGTGATAGGCCGAGAAGATGCGTAAAAGAAAATGGTAACGAAAATAGTGGTCNAAAAAAATAAGGCGTGGTATGAACATATTCAGGAGTGATCACCCACCGATAGGGCTTTACCGACAGAGCTATCCATCCGACAGTCGTAAGCCACTGTAAGCTGTACCTGAGGTCCGGGTTCCGTTTTCCTGCCAGACACGGTGTGTCCAAGGCTGCCGTCAGCAAACGACCTATCAACCGAAAAGGCATCTTACTTATTGTCCTCGTTGAGCCCCTCTGGCGCACATTCTCCATCGGGCACGTAGTTGCCGGTGTCAANGGGGGGATGTCCACTTAACAACGAAGGCGTGGGTCAGGACGACTTGCTTAGCCGTGTGATAGTCTAGTATCTATTGCTCGGAGAACCATTCAACAGACGAACACCCGACCCGTTTTTAAATAAGAAAAGAAAATCATAGTGATACTTACGGACCATATTTGAGGTTGCTGCTTAGATTGCTGAAGAGCGTAACGTCTCGAGCCCATGCCAAGGGCCTGAGCTAAGTGAAGTAAAGGGGTCTCGCTACTCGTGAGTCGCGTAGAGGACCAATCCGGGACGTCTGAATAATGAAACATAGCTCGTTAGACCGATCACGAAGGGTTAGTGGACGTTAAGGAGAGAAGACGGATCGATTCTCCTTTTTATACCAGTATCAGATGGTGGCGATGCATCTGGCATCAAAAGTTGCCAGGTCAGTAAACGAGCGGAATAATCCGAATCGGTCATCTGCGACGGTCGTGTGGCAGTGCTGGGTTTCTGGATTGTGGCTGTGTCCCAAGTACCAAGAACGAAATGTCCAAATAGAAAGCTCGATTTTCCCGTTCCTAATCTCTACTCACACACCTGCAGGGCACAGCTACAGGAATGCGTTCGGCAACGGGAAAACTCCCTCCACTCCTCGTATTCATAGCTAAGACAGACAAAGCAGTTACATATTGCGTCTTCGGTCTTCTCAACCCAGTCGAAATAACGCTCTTTTCTTGTACTTGCACGTTCGCCTTCGACGTCGTAGACACATATAAGCAGGACGCATGGAATATCAATAGATTCCTACACCCATGGTTTGAATCTGTGCCTCGATTCAGAGGGGCCTTGGCAAAGAGTGGTGCTGTCGTCTCCGGCTCACAAGCTCTTCGTTTTTTTCAGCGAGAGGCACCCGAAACAAAGTCGGACTTGGACATAGTAACCAGGATAGCGGGGGCTCTCACTTTGAGCTTGGCGCTGGCCAGAGAAGGATACACGCAGGTTCCCAGACCGAATAGCGTCGAAGCAGAATATCCCCTACACTCCGAAGTATTCATGGTGACATCGCAGGCGTCTTTCAAACGAGGCGGGAGGAAAACCGGTATTCTTCATTTGATGGACTTCGTCAAGACCGACAAGAATCCCGCGGCTATTAATTCCTCAGAATCGGCCTTGAAAGTTCAGATAATAGTCGTTGCACAGGACCCCGTGGAACACATATACATGTCGTACCACTCCAGTAAGTATATCCTGAGGGTGTCGAATCATACCGTGATATCCTCTGACATCCGCTCGCTTCCTAATTGCTTCAATTTGAATTCTACGAATCACCTCTCACGCCCAAATCATGATTAAAGCCGGCGTCATGAACTTTTTAACCCACAATGAAGCGGTTTCGATCTTTCCAAGGGCGACGTTCCTCCACCGCACATTTTACGTATGCAGCAGACAGCCCCTGGAAGCTGACTGGAACCCTCCTTGGGCCGTGAAGTATAGAAATAGAGGTTATAAACTGGACCTCACCACAGTGGTTCCAAATCTTCCAGTGGGCTTCAGAAGGGTGGCAGATAGACACTCGTGGATCATACCATTTGAGAAGGAACCCGGTTAGTGCCGACATCCTTCTTTTACAGTTGTTTGACCGTGTCGCTTCATCGCTTACCGTTTCTTACCCGCGTCCCTCATACGCGAACACACGCGCAATTATAGACGCGTGCCACTATCTGGTTGCTGAGGGCCAAGAAACCAGCTACTACGAGCATAGGGATTTAACCGCTATGAACTTCAATGTAATATGGCTTCCAACAGACTCTACAGCAGCGCCTCAGAGACGATACAGGTTGCTCATTATCGAAAGCGATGTATGGTTTTACTTATGGCCGTTCGTACTGGCTGAATGGGCGCCGCAGTAGCCCGGATAACCATGCGAGGATCCCGTCCGTATCCATGCGAAATCGTGCTTCATCTATAATTTAAAGAAAAAAACCAATCGCGGTTCACCCAGAGAGAAAAACGGAAAATGAACGAAGGAGTGCCTTGCATCCATGTAATTCTCTACATATTGTTCAACCGTCCCATTGTATACTAGTCGGACCGGAATTCGTTTGACACACACTTGTATATACATTAAGCCTTTTTATACAGAGTTTTACACGCCTGGTAGTCCAAAATTGTCGACGTCCGAGCTCACAGTGCCATCGAGCCATCGAAAGGCATTGATGACCACGTATACGCCCCGATATCTGGAAGCACAACACAGCCTCAAAGCCATCATGTATCGATATAACTAACTGAAGACTGACTCGACCATGGAACGTAATCGCAAAAGGTTATATCACATGAGTAAATCCAACTCGACTCCATTCGATTCTTACTCGAAATGAGTCCTGTAAAAACGCCATGAGATTCTTTTCAACACGGACTCAATAAAAAAGGTTACAAAAAGTTAGCGCTCTCTCCTAGTTTCCAACACCATTCGACCAACCACAAGACGTGTATTAGCGGGAGTCGACGGTGATCAAATTGACTACGGCACCCCATATGTCTACGAGGCCCATAAATCCATCGAAGATGGCAGAAGATCTTCGCAGTGTAAGTGATCATGTCGTCTATCTCTTGGCCCTTCAGTTTATCGGCAACGTTACAGTATGTAGATATGTTGGGATCGAACATAGAGGTAGATCACATCGAAATCGAGACCCTCAGAAACGTTGAATGGAGTTATGGGATCGCGTCCGAAGCTCGGTCCAGTATGGTCGACTTATTCATAGAGCTCACGGCTAAATATACGGACAAGAGCCCAGACTCTCTCAAGAGATTGACAGGAATATGCATGTCCGCGTGCAACCAGTTTCCAATACCCATCCTCGTAGAAGGATTCAGAAAGAGACCGTCACCCAAAGACGACGGCAAACGCGTCCTTTCCACCATATTCAATATGATAGAAGACCCTACCCCATTCTTGGAGGACGACACACAGGCATCGTCACTAGCGTACTCAATAGTAGGAAAACTATATCACGCGAGAAAATCATTGTTCGACACGCCCGAGAACGTTCGACTTCTAGCTTCCATAGCCTTCAAACTTTGGTCATGGGGGGGCAAAACGTTAGATCGATATTCTCTGGCCTATGCCAACTGGAAACCCATGGGAAAGATGGCGATCAATTTAGTCTTACCTGTTCTTTCAGATCCAGTCGGCTGCTCCTTTTTCCTGGAATATTGCTCTTCGGAAGGTCTATCAGGCTGGGAATCCCTCGCGTCATGGAGCTTGGGAAGGGCTGAGATCCTTGGACATTCTACAGACTCGACAACAGAAGATATATACAAGCTCGCTGTCATATTTCGGATTCTCTTTAAAGAATCCGAACAATTCGGCTCGTGGATAGGTATCGCAAAATCTACGTGTTTACTGTCCAAGGCCCTGTCACGTCACGATAGAAATACAAGGGCTCATGTCAAAACGGCATCGATACTGGCGGCAACCGTATACGACTCATGTATCCCGCATCTATCAGGAAGAGAGCTAAGGAGGAAGTTGACATGTTTGCTTGGCTCCGGCCTCCTTACAATCATACGAGAGGTAATTCAAAATGCAGACTCCGATTTGACAGTCAGAGAAGTGGAACAAACTCGAGCGCTGTTCGACAGGGTAGTGAAATTGATCCAGTTTACCCAGACTATTCGTCCCTTGAGGAGGGCGACTCTAACTCTAAGTAGTACTCCTCCCTACGATTTCCATCCCACATGGACGTCATTCGTCGGAACAGTAAAATTACTTGATGAGGGTTATACTCAGATGACCATTATTGGCAAATACGGCTTGTGCGATAACCTACAGGTATGTCTATGTATTTTTCCCAAACACGTTAGAACGATAAACAGAGTGCTACTACAGTGCGAAAAAGGCATTTCGAGGGTCAAGCAGTGCAGCAAATGCAAGCAAACTGCATACTGTAGTGAAAGCTGCCGCTCAGACGACTGGCTCAGAGTCCACTTCATAGATTGCAAGCACTATTGCAACGGTTCACTGGGTAAAAGTAAGTAGATAAGAGCAATAACAAAGGGAGACAGCACATTGAACTTACTCGTCCAGACAAAATATCCCAGAGAAGGAAGCACTTCCTTTTACAAGGCCTACGAGGGCTGGTAGACAGAGGAATCACGTATTCGCCAACGCCAGGTACACCAGCACCTCATCCAAACAGGTTTTCAATCTCTCCAGGGTATCTACCAATTTTCAGGCTAGATAGGATCCCGTTCACTTGTCTATCCTTCAAGACTGAAGAGATTATAAAGAACGCAAATCATACCAAGCTATCCCGTCACCTGACGGCCTTGCTTAAACTGGCAGCAACCCGAGAAGACCTAGCTTTGGCGGCGCTGTACATCCTATCCGAAGAAGAAGGAGCAAACGACCAAACGACGTCCGAAGACAACAACAGCTTCTCGGTAACAGACCCCAAAGAGCATAAAGAGCCTTACACCATTGACACACCAGCAAAAGAAGAGGCCAAGGAACCTGTGTTCGTGTTCGGTCTGTTCGCTAAAAAATCGATTTCACCAAGAGGCCAATGCATCAACATAACTTTCAAAGCAGCAGAAGCAGGCCAAGAGATCGGTCTCGATATGTCGACGGAGATAACACCGTCAACACGCTGCGCTCTGATTGAAGTGTGATAGTACTTGAGACTTGCGTTATTGCATTAAAACATTCTGTAACACACTTTCATTTGATAGTATCCTTTCGAGACGGAAAATCAAATGGTGGCGGTCACAAAATGGGCTTATAGGCATACTCTCTAGACCGCGCACGCATATTCATTTACATTCTTTCCTTTCCTTGTTTTAATCCCTGTTACACCGTTAAATTTGTCGTTTGTCGTTCTAGTTTGTATTGTATTGTACTTTCAAGATCTAGGCAATATAGAGGCTACGTCGGAGTGTCCAGGTCCGCCCGGATGGGCCATTGTTTATCAATTGGAGGCAACACCGTATCGGCTTTACTAGGAGGTGCAAGGCTGCGCGGAAGTGGGCGCTAATTCAAGTTCCTACACTGTGTTCGGAACGCCCCTGCATCTCTGATGATACTTTGTGTTAGTGGTGCACGAACATCCAATTCTGATGCAAAAGCTGTCGTTCTTGATTCCAGATTCCCTTTCCCTGTATGGACTTTGACTCTCACTTCACTGCCTCTTCGGGACCAGGGCCGGGCCAGCACTTATCATGCTAGCTGAAGGCAAGTTCATGGACCAGCAGGGACAACCAACCCAAAAGGCTGCACAACACACCATTAGACATGAAATGGACCTTTTGGGCAGGTCCAGACTACTAGCTGTATTTTTTGGGAGTCATAGATAGTTTCAGTGCTCCTCATTTTCTCCTGTATGTCTACTGGAGGAATTGGAAGTCCAAGTCTGAACGTTTATTTCTAATAATTTCTTTGGCCTGAAACTGCCACTAATTAGCAGCAAATTTTTGGAATCTCACATCAGAAGAAAGGGCACTTGGTCCGAGCCTATACCTAAAGATGAGCTGTACTTATCAGTAGCTGGTGTGGCATGTATCAGAAGACTCCAAGAGTTATTATGCCATTAGTTGGTTCCTTTGACCTGATGCATTCAATTCACCACAAGGTAAATGAACACCATAGGAGTTCCAACAAGCACTGAGCCACTGCTAAACAGACACCACTGCACACCATTCTGATCCATAAGTCCAGGGCTGAGCCTACCCAACTTATCCATAACTCCCTCCCCATCCAAAACTCTGGTGAACCTGGAACAGTTGCCTGTCAACCTGCTGTCAACCCGCTGTCAACGTCCATGTTTGAGTCCCACCCACGTCGGTGTCAAAGGCTGGCACATCATTCCCGCATTGTTCACCAAGTCCTGCCCATGTCAGTGGCAAAGGCTGGTGCATCAATGTCCCCTGGTGTCTCGGATTTCAGTCTCTGTTGTGTTTCTTGTATGTCTTCGCATAAGGTACATGTTGTAGAGAATAGATATTTAAAATGAGATCATCTGCTGGCTTGTCCGTCACACTTGATCATTATCCTAGCATCCCAAACATCGTTGCCCTCCCTGATTGTCATCAAATCTTTGCACACTGACATTCAGTTAGCTTCTGCCTGCTCTCCAAGTTGTCGCTGAATAGCAGCCTGATGCTTCGCAAAAGCCTGTTTGCCCATAGAAAGTAGCTTGGCTGCTGCCTTTGACCTCTCCACCAGTTCCGGGAAAGTGTGATCCTCCAACGTAGTTGTGGAGTACTCCTGGGTTGGGTATGTTGATGCTTGCTGCTCCCATTGTGTCGCATCCCAGTTCCAAAATCGTTCCACCCACTGCAGTTCTTCAGCCAACAGAATACATTCTTCCTGCCATCGATGAGCCCTTGCCCTCGTTCTACAAAATTCAATGCGCAGTGCTGAAGAACATCAGTATCTTTTACCATAGGATAATCTCGTGTACTCACCTGGATTGTCTTGACAATAGCGACGCCCTGTAATGTAGACTGTTAGCAAAGACTCCCGAGTATAACATATGGCACCAGCATCTCACTTTTGTCAGCCTTTGCTTTGCCCTTGCGCTTACTTGTTCCCTGCAGCTGTTCCACCTCACGTTCTGGCTCACTGTCACTATCAGTGTCGCTACCAAAGGCGCTGATACGCCGCCTGCGTAGACACCCTCTCAAATTTGCAAATCTATTTGTAGAGTTTGCGAATCGACGTAGATAATTAAAGAGATCTTCTTGAAGGAAGGGAAATATAAGAGTTGGAGTTATCCCTGATTGCCAACTAAGCAGACGCCCTAGAGAACGAAGGAACATTGAGTAAGACGGTTCTGCGACAACACTTTAAGTTCGTGAAGGTCTCGCAAACGTATCTGAAACGCAGTCATACTATTGGAAGTCTAACTAGCATGCCTGACCTGGCGAGGTACAATGTTAGAGGGAGTTGTGCACATTACAAGGGAATTCGCCCTGACACTCGCTAAGCAGAAGACTTCACGAAGCAGCCAGTGGCTTTGAGAATTGATGAGCGATCCGCTAAGTCAATAAGCGTTGACGTGACCAGAATGGGAAGGAACGGGAGCAGTGATCAATATCGGACAGCTAATCCGAAGTTCGTGAACCTGCTCGGAAAACTGGAAAGTACGACTAAAGCTTATGTGGTCAGTC
>JANBPK010001576.1:0-28262 GCA_027579435.1 Candolleomyces eurysporus
GTCATTCCTCGTCTTTGACGACGAGTGTACCCGACTCTACTGTCTTCCGACAATTGGAGACGTTTTCACTGTTCTAAACGACTGTATCGCTGGTATGTGCTAAACTCTTCCTTATCGAGCCCCTGTTGTTTGATTGACTCCTGTTTACAGCTCTTCGCCTCATGNTTTTGTGCGGGTTGGGTCCATCGTGACATTAGCTGCAACAATATAATGGCTGTCCGAGACCCAGAGACCCAGCAATGGAAGCTCAAACTTGCTGATCTTGAGTATGGCAAGAAGTTTGGGCTTAATACATGCACCTCTGATCCTACAACAGTGCGTGCCCTCGGTTGTTACCATCAGCCTTTGCACTAACTTTCTATTAGGGCACACCTTTCTTCATGCCTTGCGAAATTCTCCGCCGCAGATATTTCGGTCTTAAAAAGGAGGTACAAGCTATCACGAGAGTCTCGCGCCGCAAAGCCAACCAAGCCAAAGATAGTCATCGGGTTGAACCCACGTATCCCCTCATCCATAACTTCTTGCACGATCTCGAGGCTAGCTGGTGGATTACCCTATGGATCATCACAAGTCGACTCGGTCACAAACTGTCGGAAACATATGCCATCCCGATTTTCTACAACACCTCTACCTTGGAACTATCAGAGCCAAGGTTGGCTGCGTTCGAGGAGGAGATCGATAAAAAGCTTTACGGCTGTCTTTTAGAGCTGCTTAAAGGCGTTGTGGGAGAGTTTGAGCGAATTCGACTCCACCTAGCCCAAACAGCCGAGGACCTGGGCAAGGCGAAGGCGTGGAGTATGAAGAAAGGGTGCCAATTATACTCTGAACTTCATGCTAATTTTGCTGCTGCGTTCGCTGAATTCGCGAATCCTGAGGCGAAATGGGCTTCTGTCCGGCTGAATATACCGACTTCATCGTCTCCTCGGCCTATGGACGCTACCGTCATTGAAGACCTTAACGAACTGTGTGTGGCTCCGTGTTCTGAAGAGTCGCTTCCTACTCAAGTAGAACCAAGAGACCCTGACGAGGAAGTGCGGGCGCTTGCGGATACGCCTCCTCCTGCATCCTTACCGTCGTCCAACACCTTAAAACGCTCGTATCATGATATCGAGCAGGGTGACGCCGATGATGAAGATGGAGGAAGGTTCAGCGATTCGAAGCGAGTCAAGTCGAATGACGGAGGGAAAATCCCTGCTTCGGGTCCGTCTGGGGCCTCGACTAGCGCAGGTTGCGGGGTTCGGGGTACCCTCAGGCAGAATGCTACAAGTTATCGTAGCCACAGCCGCAAATGATGTGATTTTCTCCTTTTGCCTCTTTTTGCTTCTATTGCTTTGGGGTGAAGTGTAATAGTAGCCCCATGTCTTATCCTACGTTCGCTGTCTTCATTAGTTCTTTCTATTACCTCGCGACTTTTCGTAGTGCAGTTTGTCCGTATCCGAACTATATATATAAAACCCTTCGATGATACATGTTGACTACCGAATATCGAGCTCAACCTGAGTGCTGAGATCCAGGAACCGGTACCACACTGACGGCGGTGGTTGCGACGAAGCGCCATTGTCTATGCTTGGACCTTCGCAACCTCAAACCACAAGGTGCGATACTAGGTTTACCAGAACCGGAATACAACAGGAGTTGCTCCAATTTGGCTTTGAGCTCGTTTATAGACATGTTATCGTAGGGACTGCTGGAAGTGACGATCTCAAGAGTGGGAATTGATTCAAGTTGCATGTCGTCTAGAAACTGTATAAGGTAGGGCTCCTCCGTGAGACGTTGATCTATTGCGTCGTGGACCGAAGGTACAGGCATTGAAGATGTTGTTGGGAGGTACTGGGCGTCGAAATTGCGGATCGTGTTCTTTGTTTCGTCGCAATCAGCAAAGTTATTCGAGTAGACAGCTATTGACGGATCCACATTGGTTGAAGTTGGGAAAATGAGGTAGGACAATCGGAGCCAGGCAGTGGAGGGAGATTTTCGTCAATGAAGAGTCCATTGTACGCCTTTATACAAGGATGATCCTGCCGCTGCCATTGTCTGCGTTAACGTTGTTGTACATGAAAAGAGAGTGACCACTGTTGGACAACGACAATCGTCCTCAATGTTTAGTGTCACTGGAGGTTCAGGAATCTAGAAAGGGTGAAAGGTCAGAGCAGCAGTTGCGTCAAAGCACGACGNTTTTTAGACCATTTTCCATTACTTACCAGATTGTTAATGGGCGCCAGGCGCTCAGTGGGTGGATAAGGCGCGAGCTCAAAGCCATTGTGAATGGCGTGGGAGCGAGCCTATGCATGCAGGCTTGAGGTGTCAAAGCCACCCTTGCCTCCCACCCATAAAAAAGGGCAGGAGAGCTCGGGGGTCGACATACTTTCCTCGTCACTCAGCATACAACAGCTCCATACAGAATCGTATCCACAACCCAAAGAGCTTCAAAACAAGCGATGGACTCTGCGTCGATCAATGTCTCCTCGGCTAATGCCAGCAACAACAAAAGTCAGCCTTCCACCGGAGGCTCCATCCACGAACCGTCAAATGGTAACGAAGGTAGCATTGCTGTGCCTCTCGAAGAACTCAAGACCAATATGGAGGAATTCATTGAAAGGCTCAGGATCACCGACACCACTGGCCCCGAATGGGACCACATGAGGACCTGTTTTGAGGGTATCTCAGCCGAATTGGGTCTAAAGGCCGTCGAAGCGGCTCAATTCGACGAGTTTCTAGCTTTATACGAAGGAACCGACTCGGAAGTGCAGGGTCAGAGTGTTGTGACCGCTGCCTCCGAGTGAGCACCGAGACTCTGTGGGCGCGGCGCCCTATATGATGATCATCAACTTGCAGGCGGAGATTCCGCTACGCCTTGACGGTATGATCTGTGTTCCGTATATTCTTTTCAATCGTTCTTCTCTTCTATAACTTTAATTGATGCTAGTCATTGTAGTACCAGAGCATCTCAATGGCAACTGTGAATGTTTGATCTATCTTCTTAAGCTTGTGAGCGACGTGATTTATCAAACGTAGAGTGAGGACTTGGAGTAAGGGGTGACCAGTCTCACTGATTTGTCTTGAGGAGCGAATTGAAAAGGCGCGTTATTCAATCATACATCTTCAAAATAGGATACAGAGAGAACTATGTGTGGGAGAATCATTGATATTGAGCCCTTGAGTCGACCAGCGTAGCAACCACCGCTGCAAGTAAAACATGCATGGGTGGCAGCGTCAACGAGAATATTGAACCTTGACGAGTCGGATGCAGAAAAGAACTAGCTGGGGCAGCCTCTAATTGGTGCATCGACAGTCAGTAGAAACATGGGAGAAGGTGAGTCGAGGAATATGCATCAAGAAAGAGTCGTAGGAGAAGAGGCGAAGCGAAAGTTCAAAAAGCGTCGTTTCGAGTGCTTTGTTGTCTGGCGCGTGTTTAAAATAAAAGTCGATGGCCTCCGCTCTCATCCGAGCCTCGCTCCTAGGTTCTCGATACAGTACCATGACCATTCACATATCGTCAATGACGGATAAACGTATGTCTTCTTGGTCTCCATGACCGCGTCAAACCCTAATGTTAACAACGACTACGAGGTCAGCAGCAGCCTACGCAGCCGCAGCAGGCATCCCACTCGTTAAATCACGCAGCTTGCGCATACCCCCTCGGGGAAGGGAAGAAACTCAATAACGTCTTTTCGAAGTGGTTTGATATATCACTGGGTCAGCGAATGCCCTCCCATGAACTCTTCGCATGCTGAGCTCGGAGTCGACCGCAACTTGGCATGGGAAACAACGCGACGGAGCATCCTAGATCACACGGACTCAGGAGCCTGTATCTATCCGGTATGCTGTTGTTCCCGTTGCGCGCTCTGATGCATCCTTTTGTATTATCCTTATTTCTGGAGTGTCAAGGCTATCACATTTAGTATTCAAAACCAGATGGACGACGTTCATTTGACCAAAATTCGGCTGCTCGAAAGCTATTTCAGTGCCTGTTGGGGGTGTCCGCTCAGCCCTCTGGACCTGTCAACGGGGCAATATTCAGCGATTATTACTGCACACAATCTACTCCTACAAGGGGGTGATAGATTTAAATGGCAAATGGTTGAGTATCGGGCTGTACGCAAACTTTTACACTCTCCGGAGTCCTAGTGATATGAAGGCCGAGAATACGGACAACACCTGAGCCTGCAGGATCGGTTCCGGCCTCCGCATGGGCAGCTATCCATTTAAATAACTGATAGACTCTTTAAGCTTACCAAAATGTTATTATAACCGAACTTAAACTTACCTGATACGCATCCATGACTGTCCAATTGCCAGTCGACTATGGGGGTAGGGTTGAAAGGGTCACACAACGATCCAATCCAAGGACGCAGTAGCACATACCCGATTCATCCAGATTGCATCGACATTCGGATTATACGAATCCTCCGAGCGATGGGTGAGACCCTGCATTGTATCGATGGCTCTGAGTGAGATATGGTGTGCAAGGGAGTGGGAATGCAAAAGTACGGTTACCTTCGTTCTTGCTGCTTCTACGCGCTGCACATTGCGTTGCAGGGCCATAACGTGCTCTTGGTGTATCTCTAGTGGGCCCNAAAAAACTGGTCCTCACCGAACCGAAAATCATACACTGATAGAATGGATATAGCAGCAATATGTCTCGTGCATGATCACATTCCAAGGCCAAGGCCAAAGATTCAATGCATTTGATGAGGGCGAGCAAAGTCTGCTGGGGTCCGTGGTCGGAATCTTGGAATATCCAGAGGAAAAGTCGTATGAATGAGGAGAGGTGTTGATATGGCGAGGTCCAGCACGGGAGGTGGCTGATCTGGTCAAGCTTAACACCAATACTTGGTTCTGAGGTTGTTTCCAGACCTTTCGTCCAGTGCCACTCGGATCGAGAGCGCCACAGGGCGACACGTGTGGGTGGCGATCGCGGGGTATCGCTGAACACTGCCTCAAGATCAAGGCTGTAGAAAGCGTTGGATAACTTGAGGTGATACGAAGGCGATACGAAGAAACGCCCTGATCGACTTTCGGTCGTAAGGAATTGGTGGACAGATGGATGACACATGGTGATGGGTACATTGCTGTCCTCTGGGATGATGATAATTGGTTGCAGATTGACAAGGACCCGAACGACTTCGAAAGTTTCAATGCCAAGCAGTTCGCTGGTCTCAGCGACTGAAAGCGAGTCAGTGAGTAGTGCGATGGTTGAAATAATGTCGGGGAAATGAAGGTCATTCTCTGATTTCGCGAGAATGCGAGCATAAAACGCATCGAGTGTTTGAGGAAAACGGGGGGATGGTCCTTGTGCAGTTGTCGGTAGGCGGGTCAACTGCTCAATATGCTCTGCAAAGTAATTGATGGCATACAAAGCAGCAACAGTATCAGGTGGCCACCTATAGACGGTGAAACAGCGATACAACAAATAAAGATGATAGGAAGGAGGGGCAAAGAAACATCCAGAACGACTTTCCGTCGTGAGGAAGTCGCGGAGGGATGTGTGGCACATTGTAATAGGGAGGTCATCGGTGCCCGGAATATGGATGATTGCTTGTAAATTGACTAGGACCCGAACAACTTCGAAAGACTTGATCCCAAGAAGTTCTGCGATTCCGATGATTGGAAGTGGTTCGAAGAGTAATGCAAGAGTTGATATAACATCGAAAAAATAGGGGAGGTGCTGGGAACGAGAGAGCGTTTTGGCATAGAGGGTATCGAGGCCTGGGTTCATGTTGAGGGTGTGGGGGAGACGGTCCATCGGTGTTGATTGATCGTCGGTGGGGTCCATGATATACTTGAAGAGCGCAGACGCGAAGATGAACGAGCCCCCAATGTGGTCGACCAACTGGGCCTTGTCCTTCTTCGTTGGCCAATCTCCGTGATCGCGAATGTAGGCTTTGACAACGTAATTTCGTTGTTTCTCGGCTTCAAAGCAAGTACGCATAAATGTGTCGATGTCGTCGCGTGAACAATGGTTAACGAGGTTCTCGAGACGGACCTGATCTTTCTCTAGGTGGCCTTGAATGTGTTGCTCGACTCGACTGGTGATGAAGAATCGGAGCGGGACGAGAGGGTTCTTCTTGAAGAAGTCAAGCATGTCGTCAATGAAGGCTTCCACATCTTTACGGTCCTCGCATTCGTCAAGCCCGTCGATAACAATAAGGAAAGGTCCTTTCAGAAGGGACGTCTTGAGGAGCCGGACCCGCTTGGCGGCGGCTTTGAATGGCTCGTACACCAACCGACGAAGCTGGGCTACCAGGCTTGATCCTAGGAGACCCCCCTCCATGACCGCCTTCTTGATGAATGGCGCCGCTTCAGGAATCGCAGTCGCCAGCTGGAAAGCCAAAGTTGTCGCGAACCTCCTCATTCTGCTTCTATCGCCGGTGTTTTGAAAGAAGAAAAAACTCCCCACCAATCGGTTTCTCCGTTCGAATTTGAGTGCAATTGCCAGAGCGATAGCCGATTTCCCACATCCCACATAGCCGTGGAGCCAGAGGACGTGGGTGTTCCGCCGCAGTGAGCTATCCGCCCAGGCCACGATCGTGCGTATTACATCTATTCGTGTATCAGGAAAACATGCCGAGTTTGGCGGAGATTTCTCTCGATCTCGAGTGTGAGATGCATCGAGAATCGGCTGGAGGAGCTGAATGAGGGCTGCAAGGCAACTCATGAGCTAAAGGAGCATAGCCATGGCCCACAGAATCACATACTTGCTTGGTCGTTGGAAATATAGTTTCCGTTGACGAAGGTGCTCTTCAGCTCGCCAATCAGGATACTGTGAGCATTCGGGAGGATTTCAACATGTCCAAGAGGGCTCTTAGCCATCTGAGAAGGTATGAGGGGGCGTGGATGGCTGTTTACGAGGACGAGGGAAGAAAAGGGGCGAAAGGAGGCAGTGTGAACCCCGCGTAGTCAATACGAAGGTGTCACTAAAAAGGAAGCAACACGCCTGACAGAGAAGCGCCTGTGACCTCTGGCCCATCTGTCGCAGGTTCTCTATCCCACGATCGGCAACTCCAGCGAGATAAGGGAGGCGACAAGGATGAGTCCCGAGGTTTTAGTAGTTCTCAAATAATACGCTGTGCCTGCCAATTCTGCATGAGATATAAATTGACCATCGTTAAAGAACCGAGAGACGTCCGACGGGACCGGAGAGCTTCTGTTCAAAAGAATACCCGTACAAGTACTCGTTGACGGAAAGCCCGAACGTTATCTCGCACAACGCAATGCCATACGTTTTCGTTTTTCGACACATACCAGAAGCAAGTTGAAGCTACCGACGAGGAGCAGAGACGAGCAAGAACCGGAAGAGGCGGAGAAACAAACAGTACTGTCATAGGTAAGAGCAGTCATCGCTAAAGGGAGACAATTGCGAGCAAGGCAGAGAATACCCAAATTCGCGGGACAATGATAGGTGATGGGCGATTTCGAGACGACCTTAAGACCAAACGTGGGGGATTGATTCTTTTCCATAAACGGGGAACTCTTTTGTTAAAATAACGGTTCAGAGCGGGACGATGAGCATAGGTAATACATTTTTATTTTTGGGTTCCACTTCCCGTTTCACGTTGATTTAGCCAGCCCTGAAGGGGGTTTGATGAAGCCGCTACCCGCAATCCCAAAAGCCAAAACCATTGTTGAACATCCGTCCGCGCAGCCATGTCCTCGAACCAACATCTCAGATCAGTTGCAGAGTCAGCGGCCGAGGAACACCGTAAGGAATCGCTGCAGCGCAACACACCAAGCTGGAACAATGGGATTTTTGCACAGTCCATAGAGACACCACGAACGGAGGCCATCTTCGATTCAATGGTGCAACGATCCAATACTTCGCTTGGGTGGACGAGTCTGAAACAGCGACGCAGCGATGGCTTGAAGTAGAGAAACAGAGGGCGGGAAGCAAACGGATCCGAGAGGCGTCTGAAGATCGAGACGGAAGGATTCAGGAGCCAGTCACTCTCAATACTGTTTTAGACCAATTGGAAATCTGACGGAGTGACTTGTGAACGGAATGTTGAGAAAGGACAAGCAGCAGCAGAGAGTCGCAAAAAGAGGGGTCCGAAGCAAGGCGACTCAGGAAGGAATTCAAGAATCATTCGACATTTTCGATGTGCTTTGTTTGTTGGTCCAATCGTTTGCTTCTGTTTGAACCCGTAGCCGATATTCTCCGCCATTGAAATCCTTGACGGTGACCAGGCTTCGTACGCATACTCTCCCGGATGACCATTCTGTTTCTAGGATCTCAGCATCACAAAGTTCGAACGCTCATATATATCATAAATGGCGCACGGAATGTACGTCTATCAAGCGTCCCTCTGCAGACAGATCTAAAATCTAACATGCCGATGCTCTTGGTTTTTGTTGTAGTTCGCCTACCCATTCGTCCTAGAACCCCACGTATCAACAGTCCAATCCTCCCCGCGGTCCGCAATCGCAGCGCACACTGCCAAACGCGAAGACTATCGCTGGTAACCCGCGCAAGAGAAGGAATGTCGAAAGAGAGAAGCTGACGCCCGGATCTCACCCGGGTTTGAACCTCAAGCCGTGTTGGTCCCTTCGCCCAAGTACTTCGAGAGCGTGGATAGCAGGTTAAGCCCCACAGGAGGGGCGGGAGGAAGCAGTGGAGGAGCAAGAGGGCATCAGGATCTCGTTCGGTGGTGGACGGTGTAGTAGAGGGCCTAGCTGCTTTGGACGCTACGAAATCTCCGCCCTCACAAGCCTTTTCGCCGTTTGCTTCTGCCGCCCGTCAACCAGAGGCTTGAAAATTTCCCGTGACCAAGTCAAATTTTTGCTCTGGTTTCCTCTATCAAGCATTTTCGGCATCACCCGTCGAGTCGGCGAATACGATTCCATGAAGCTGAGCTCGTCGACCACAACTTGGCATAACGGCACGACAGGAGACGTGCACACGTCCAGAAAGTTGCAGTAGGCCATCCCGATAGCGCGGACCTAGCAGTCTGTCCAGAGATATTCAAACCATCGCTTTCAAGCACCACCAACAAGAGGAGGAGATCGCCGTTCGGGGGTTTGGTTCCAACCCGAGAAGCTACCACGACCCATAGGATCCATGGTCATGTCTCGCCAACGACATCTTACCTTTCCTTCGAACTCATCCACGTAAGCCTATCACTCTGGTTTAACAACGGGGAGCATGAGATCGATATCGAGTGCGGCTGGTATGTTCAGGAATTCATTTTACTCGCGCGCCTACTGAATATACACTGTTGCAGTGGTGGCATGGGCCCTATGGCGTACCCTGGATTTCTTTGTCCCTGAAGGTCCCCGTCCAGCATCATTACCGAAAACTCCAGCCCCGGTCAATGCTGTTCCCAACATCGACTGCGTCACTCCGGACACACGTAAATTGAATCATACTCATCAAAAGCACACTCCATCGTCGTCTGCACACATTACCTCTCAGCGCGAGTACGATAAACTCTTTCTGGCGATAGCTTCCTCTCTTCTGGAGTCCTCTGCTACCCTCATGCCGCTACCAAGCCACCACCGACATCACTGTTGATTTCTGCCCTCCCTACACCACCTGTTCCCACCTGACCGACCGACACCTCCGCAGATTGGCGTCCCCCCCGTCGCCGATCGAAGGAACAGGAGGGAGGTTGGTGATCCTCGAAGCCAATCCTGTCCGAAAGGCCGTTGCAGTAGAGCTTGGGCAACCGGCATGCGAAGGGCGCAGTGCGTTGTGCCGGCGGGGGGGGGAGGATCCTGGTCNGGGGTTGATGACGATGAGGTCGACGGCAACCCCCTCAGCCTTTTCATCTGAGCGGCAGGGGCAATGAGTGTATGTTTCTGATTGGTTGATTCCACAACCGTCTACGCTCAACCGTCTTTCTCACCCAGGATATCCGTCAGCTTCGAATTCAGGCTCTGCCACCGTTCAAAAGCCCGATCAGCTACTGATCTGACGTTAACGACAACGACTGCGACTGCGAGTTCAGGAAAGCCACGAGCGGACGTATCCCGCCTTTTGATCAAACGACCGCAGCGGGGTCTGGTGTGTGGACAGACTACGTTTCTGCCTGGAAGTTTGGGCGGTGTTCTGTCCCGATCCAGGAGCTCGCGGATTCAAGAAGGTTACATCCATCCGGTTTCTGTCGTCGCCGTTGCGCACTCCGATTCATCTGCCGAGATAACCCTTATTTTTATTTCTGGAGTATCACGGTCATCGTGTTTAGAAGGTATTTCGTTGTACACTACTGTTCTCTATCATCTCAGTTATCGACAGAAATTCTTTGTCCATCGTTTCGTCGACGTGTTGCAGTCCCTTATCTCGAAGCGAGATACAATGGTCCAGGTCAGATCGTGGACCGGATGGATATCGTTTATTTTACCAAAATTGAGCTGGCCGGAAGGGATTTCAACACTTGCTGGGTCTATCAGCTCAGCACTCTGGCTTGGTCATAAGGGCAAGATTCAGTATATATAACGGCTCAGAATATACTTCTACAGGGGGGTGACCGAGTCAAGTGGTTGATGATTGAGTGTGGGTTTGGATGTCGAGTACGCTTTCGCCATACTCATCATTAGTGATATTGAGGCTAAGAATACAGGTGCTACCTGGTCCTGCAGAATTTATTGCAGCCTGTGCATGGTCAGCTATCTGTTTTGACACCTGGCAGACCATTTAAGCTCCCCAAAACGACAATAGGAGAGAGGAATTAAAACTTACCAGATATACCTCGATAGCTGTCACATTGCCAAGCCTCTATGGAAACAGGGTTAAAGGGGCCACTCCACAATTCCGTCGAAGGACGCAGTGACACATACCGAATCAAAAGGGATGCGGGTTCCATCAACACACTCCAGCTCCCGTAACCTCTCCCGAATTCTGAAGGAACACTGCATTGTATGAATGACTCTGAGTGAGATAGAACGTGTAAGAGGGGAAGCACCTTTGCTCCAATTGCCGCTTTTACACGCTGCACATGGTGTTGCAAGGTAATTGCTTGTTCTTGGTGTATCTCTAGAGAGCCCATCCAGCCAGTAAAATCTGTGGCGCTAACATCTGTAAGCTCGTAGAAGAAAAACCCCGGCCAGTTTCTTGGTAAGCGATCACAAAGTTCCAATGACAAAGCCAATGATTCGATAGATCTTGTCAGGGTGAGCAAAATCTGCGGGGGCTTAGGTTCAAGATCTCGGAAAGCCCAGACAAAAAGTTGAATGCATGAGAGGATGTGCCAATATGGCAAGTTTTGGGAGGGTAGGCGAGCAGTGAGCTGATCAAGTTCATTGTAGATAGTTGGAGGTTCCGGGATTGCTTTCAGGAAGGCCTCCCAGTGGAACTGGGAACCAACTTTACACTCGTATGGTGGAATGATTGGTGGTGGGTTACCAGTGTATGATGTAGGGCCCAATACGAACTCAAGATGGAGCCTGAAGTAGCTGCAGGACAACCTGAGGTGATGTGAAGGCGATACAAAAAACCGCCCAGATCGACCTTCGGTCGTAAGGAATTGGTGGACGGATGTATGACACACAGTTACAGCGTCACGCCCTCCGGGAGATTGATGACTGGTCGCAGATTGACGAGGACCTCAACGACTTTGCAAGTTTCGATGCCAAGAATCATGCTGATCTGAGCGACTGAGGCCAGTTCAGGACATCGTGCGATGGTCGAAATAATGTCAGAGAAATGAGGACGATTCTCTGATTTTGCGAGAATGTGAGCGTAGAAAGCGTCAAGTGTCTCAGGAAACCGGGGGAATGGTCCTTGTGCAGTTGGTGGTAGGCAGATGAAACGTGCAAGATGCCACTCTGCATTGCGGCCGATGTTACATGAAGCAGCAGGAGTATCAGGGTCCTGGTCAACACGGAATGTGGAGCAGCGATACGATAGATGAAGATGATAAGAAGGAGGGGTGAAGAAGCATCCGGAACGACTTTCGGTCGTGAGGAAGTCACGGAGGGATGTGTGGCACATTGTAACAGGTAGTTCGTCAGTGCCCGGAACATGGATGATCGCTTGCAAATTGACCAGGACCCGAACAACTTCGAACGGCTCGATGCCAAGAAGCTCTGCCATCCCGATAATTGGAAGTGGTTCAAAGGCTAATGCGAGAGTCGATATGACATCGGAGAAATGAGGAAGATGTTGGGATCGGGAGAGCGTTTTGGCATAGAGAGTATCAAGACCTGGATTCATGTCGAGGGTGTGGGGGAGACGGTCCATCGGTGTTGATTGGTCGTTGGTGGGGTCCACGATGTACTTGAAGAGAGCGGATGCAAAAATGAACGAACCCCCAATGTGGTTCACCAGCTTGTCCCTATCCGTCTTTGCTGGCCAATCCCCGTGAGTACGAATATAAGCTTTGATGACGGGATTTCGTTGTTGCTCGGCCTCAAAGCAAGCGCGCATAAATCTGTCGATGTCGTCGCGCGAACAATGATTGACGAGGCTCTCAAGACGGACTTGATATCTATCTAGGTGACCTCGAATGTGTTGCTCGACTCGGCTGGTGATGAGGAATCGGAGCGGGACAAAAGGGTTCTTCCCGAAGAAGTCGAGCATGTCGTCAATGAAGGCTCCCACATCTTGTCGGTCCTCGCACTCGTCGAGTCCATCAATAACAATGAGGAAGGGGCCCTTGAGAAGGGTTGTCCAGAGAAGCCGGCCACTCCAGGCAGCCGCCTTGAAGGGTTCATACACCAAGTGACGAAGCTGGGCCGCTAAATTCGATTGTAAGAGGCCTGGCTTCGTGTGGAGTGCCTTCTCAATGAATGGCGCCGCCTCAGGGATCGCAGCGGCTAGCTGGCAGGCTAAAGTCGTCGCGAACCTGACCATTCTGCTTCTATCGCCGGTGTTCCGAAAGAAGAAAAAGCTCCCCACCAAGCGTTTTCTCTCTTCGAATATGAGCGCAATTTCTAGGGCGATAGCTGACTTTCCGCATCCTACGTAGCCGTGGAGCCAGAGGACATGCGTATTCCACAGCAGCGTGCTGTCGGCCCAGGGGACTATCATGTCGATGATATCTATTCGTGTACCGGGAAGGCATGCCGAGTTTGGCGGAGCTGTCTCTCGGTCTCGAGTGTGGGATGCATCGAGAATAGGCTTGAGGAGCTGAATGAGGGCTGCAAGGCAAGTGATGAGCTAAGAGAAAACGGCCATGGCCCACAGAATCACGTACTCGCTTGGTCGTTCGAGGAAATGTATTGGTTTCCGTGGATGACGTAGTTTTTTTGCTCGCCAATTTGAAAATCGTGAGCATTTGAAAAGATTTCAACGTGTGCAGGAGGGCTCTCGGCCATCTGAGATGTGAAGAGGTACGGTGTGGATGGTTGATGACGACAGGGGGAAGGAGAAAGGGACAAGAGGAAGCAATATGAACACAGCACAGTCAACACGAGTCTAACATAAGGAAATTATAGTCATTTGCATAATAGTCGGCAATCTCTGTCAAGTCGTTTTTGCGTGCCGGCAGAAAATGCGCCACATTTTATTGTTACGGTTGCCTTGTCGAACGTTACAGTCGTTTGCATAACAATCTGCGCGATCCGATTTTTGAGCGCGCAAGCTAGCCGGGTCACACACCAAATGCGGTGGAATCTAGTCACCGGATCTCAGCTCAATGTTCAAGTTCATGTCTCTTATTTAGCAAAATATTCATATGCGTCATACCAACTCTGCATCGTCCGCCCTCGAAGCACTAGCACTAGCAAGCGTGACATTACTCATTACTGGTCACATCAACCTGTCAAACGACAAGAAGAGAGAAAAAATCGCGCAGATTGTTATGCAAACGACTGTAAAGACCGCTTGACGAGCATTCAACCAGAGCTTTCAAATTAACGGGATGACCGTTGCCGACAGCTGTTATAACCTTACCTGCAAAACAAAAACGACTGCAAGCTACTATGCCAACGACTGTAATGACAGTCTCCACACAAGGATTCCTGAAAACGGAAACTACACATGCCGTTTGCACGGCCACCCAGCGCCACGGGTGTAGGTGATTAATTTAATAAGATCTCGCAGATTCTGTTGTGTTATACTCTATCCTGTCCGAAATCGCCAATTTTAGCGAGATAACAAGGTTCGAGGTATGGCAAGCATGAACTCGGAAGTTATTAGTGGGGAAAACGTCAAAGAGACAGAGACAATTGCGAGTATAAGGCACAGAATACCGGACTCAAGGTTTACCTATATTGAAGGCTTACGACCCCTGCCAGTAGTCATTTCAGAACCGAAAAATGAGCACAGACAATATGTGCCCACCGCCCGCTTTATAGACCAGTTGTGGGGTTAGTAGCTAAAGAACATTGCACTGGCACCATAAAGGCCGTCCCGCTATGGATTGTCTACTCTCCGTCCAGTGTCGTTTGGAGCATTCTCATCTAACGTGTCACTAGCACTCCGAACATTATCAATAGAGGACGTGACCGGAGAACAGTGTAAGTAACCCAGAGTACTAGGAGCAGGCTCAAAGAATAAGCNGGGGGAACCTGCTGAAAGGTTCGGAGAGGGAGCGGGTTCGACGGTGACGATGCCGCTGCCGCCGACAAAAAAAAGCGAAAGCAGTTGTTGTATACCCCCAGCGTGGCCATATCCTCAAGCCAACCACTCAGACCGGTTGTGGAGTGAGCGACTCAGGGACGCCGTCGAGACTGAAGAGCTTTTCTTCAAAGAAATACTCGCACAAGCAATGCCATGATCCATCTGTTTTCATTTTTCAACTCATACCTGAAGAGCTTGAAACACTGAATTCTCAGCTTCCAGCAAGTTCATCGTTTGAGAAGGCCTGGCTCGTAGAAGCATCGCCGATGGGTCCTCATAGAACAAAGGAAGGAGCACCAATATCAGAGCTGTGATATGGAGGATAAACACAATCATCGTCCCCCTTCTGCACACCCCAATCAAAGTTTCACAACTGGAATAAATTCGTCGATCTCTTCTTGAGACTTCGACGGTTTCTGACACTTGAACAGTGTTAACAGTTTTTGAAGATCAATCCACTTGCGTTGAGATCCTGTCAGAAACGCAGACCCTCGATGACTCGGAGTGCGCTGGACCCGGCCGGTCCAAGAAACAGTGGTGCATCGGATGTGAGCGGAATGCGGAGGAAAGACAGGCAAGGAGCGCCGCAGCAGAGAGTCACGGAGAGGGGAGAGGACTCTGAAACGGGAAATTCAGAAATAGTTTTCGTGTTCTTTGTCTCGGTCGATGCCACCTGGCCTACCCGAATAAGTAGCCTAATTAGGCGGGGCTATACGTTCAATCACCGGGGCTAGTTAGGCGTCTTTTTGGCGGTTCTCACCATGTCCCAATAAATGTTGGTTATTGTTGACTTCTTTTCTGAGGATTGAGAGGGCGGGAGGTTCCCGTCACCATCAGCGCCCGTCGGCGCCCATCACCACCGATCGTCACTGTCAATGTTGACCAACAGTGCGCGCTCACCGCCACCCCGACTGATCCCGGATGTCATTGCCACCGACCCTCCTGGTCATCGTCCCTCCCTCCCGCCATACACCGACTCCCGCCCCTCCGGTCACTACCAGCCTCACGTGATTAATTAGCACCCAGGCACCGGTTGGTACGTCCCTGCCTGTCACCAGGGTCCNGCGCCTACCGTCGCACCAAACCTTACACCACTGTACGTTGCTTATCATCACACGCCGCAACTACTTACACCAGACGTTACCCCACTTTCCCATCTTTTCATTGCACCAATGGCATTTTGATTGTCGCAATCGCGCCACCAACGATCGCGCCGCTTTGATCCTCATAGTCTCAGCACCCTTCGCACCTNGATGATGCGCCAGATTTCGGAAGATCTGCAGTGGAAGGCAGAGGAAAGGGCGGGGATAAGAATGTGCAAAGTTGCCTGGTGCATCGAGAGAAGCTGTGATGGTGGTGCTTATGTGATAAAGTGGTGCAATGGAAGGGAAAGCCTCAGCCAAAGTGGAACATCTTTTGGTGCATCGGAGTGCGGGGAATTGGTGTGTACGAGTGCGAGTTATGAAAATTTAAGTGGTGCAAAATCTGGTGCGACGAAAGCAAGGAACCCCTCAATGTACCGGACTGGGTAACGTGTCAGAGTGCGGGTAATCGGCGTATGTGCGCATGCTTTATGACAGTGGTGCAAACACTGGTGCAACAAAAGCAAGGAATCCCTCAATGGACCAGACTTTGCACCACTCTGACTTGGTTGACGCATCAGAGTGCGGGTAATCAATGTGTGTGCGCGTGCATCATGACAATTTAAGTGGTGCGAAAGTTGGTGCATCCGAGGGCGAGGAACCAGTGTGTGCAAGCATAGGTCATGGAAATTCAAGCGGTGCAAAAGCTGGTGTAACAAAAATAAGAATTGCTCAATGCACCAGACTTTGCACCGCGCTAATTGGGCGTCCCACCGTTCCGCTTTGTTTGATAATCCCCGCCACTACCGCCCCGCCTATCATTGATAGTTCTTGCCAATCCAAGCTGGTGCGTCCACTGACACTCTTTATTCCTTGAAACCTTCAGTTCATAGAGGAAACTCATCTGACATCTAACACAATATACCATATATCCCCCCTCAGTCATGCGTCCTGAGATCTCTGGCCCAGCATCACCTCTTATTCCCCCTCGCGACTGTGTAATTCCTCTTCACTCAACTTGATGAACCAGCCAAGACTTACTTGAAGATCAGTCATCAACCGAGCAACATGTCCATCTCGGAGGATTCTTGAGACCGTTTGGCAGAATCTGTCAAAACGGCATCCCCGTTACCCACGATCTACTTATTGTCAAAGAACGACTACGCGCAAGAATATTGATCTTCCTTTTTGACACTGGCTGCCATTATTTTAGTGACAATCCTACACTCTGAGGTTGATCAACAATACACTGCCCCAGACAAATGTTTGAATTTGCACTCTCATCTTCAGAGGGTTGATACATGATGCACCATGGCGGTCGTGCGTCCCAAGATCTTGTCTTGCATCACCTCTTATTCCCGATCATAATCTCTTCCTTCTCGCCGGTCGCGCACCTCAAGATTGCTTGCCTGGCACCACCTATTATTTGCTCCTTCTCACAACCAGAGTGATCACCCCTTCTCTCCCCTTCGGTTGCGCACCTTGAGATCGATTGCCTTGTGTCGTCTGTTGGTGGGTCACCTCTTGTTTCCTCTCACAACTATCATCCTTTCATTCGCTCAGCGCAATCAACATGTCAAGTCTCGCATCCCTTCAAGGTCAGCAGCCATCAGTGGGAAATCCGGATTCTCGAGACCGTTTGACAGAATCTGTCAAGATCAAATTACTGGTACTGCTGCAACCGTACTTAGATGTTATTTTTGGCCGACAATATAGTAAGGGCTGGGTGGGGGTTGATACACCATGCACCACCGAGCCGTTCAACATCACATTTACTCCATGCATCACACAGCCCCCAAAGTGACCTTTGAAAATGGCGTACACAGTGACGAGTTCTACGTCGAATCATGCACCAAGATCACCAGCTTCAGCAGCGATGCACCGGTTGATTATCAGACTGAGACACTGAAAGTCAGAGCAAATTATATCGTTCACGGCACAAGATAGTGATATTATACATTTGGCAGGTTATCGGCAGATTCAGGAAGCGGCAGCACGGGCTTATCAGTCTTTTTCTTCCTCTTCTCAAACTCCTGTTGCTTCCGCTGATAGAACAGGTCTGGTCTCTCTATCTCGTCATTTGCGGACTTGACTAAATCTGGAACACGGCGCCACTGAAGCTTGAATGCATTGTGGAGTGATTCATATAGCGCTGCTTGATGTTCCGCGTATGCTTTCAAACCATCTGCGTGCTCCACGGAGATTGGCTTCATCCAGACTGCAAGCCCTTTACTCCGCCAATCAGCAGCTTTCCAAACAAAGAACCGAAGGGTACGGTTCATCTCCTCCTGAACCAGCTTGATCTCCTCTTGATAGCGTTGCGCTCTTGCTCGTGATTTTCCCCATTCCACGCGTATTGCTTTCAAAGGAATTCAGGTGAGTCACTACATTCGAGTCCAAGGAGATTACTCACTCTCTGCGACAAATGCTTTAGTTTCTTCTTCTGTGGCGTCGGCGGCATTGACTCGTCTCCAAATCCAGGAGAGCCTCCGTCGAGTCTCACCCTGGCCGGGTTCAGCCTCGGTCATCGACCTGATATCTTGATCCTCTAGTGGTAAAAACTCCTGATCAACTTTATCGTGACCTAGCAGGTCTGCTAGGCTGAGGAGGGCGGTTCGAGCCTGACGGTACTCATCTCTTGCCACTGCGATGCGCGCTTGCACAGTGGCGATCGCGTTCAGAGCCCGAGTATTTGCCCCTTGACCCCGAAGCCACCGATCCTTCACATCGTATAGGGTGGCACGAATTTGAAGGTTGCGTCGGAGGACCCCAAGTGCTTCATGAGCCTGAGCATTTCGGAGCTTGTACTCAATTTCCGCCAAGGAGATATCAAATGAGACTGTTTTTCCGATCTGGGACGGCAGCCAGAGCCGGACTTCGAACGGTTTGGGGCTCTCTTTCTTCTGTGGCTCTCGCTTCCGCAAAAAAACAGAGGTGGGAATATACAGCTGGAGGAGGCTGAACCACTCTTCCAGTTTTCGCGTGAGTGCATTTGAACGAAGTTTGACACGAGTAATTTGACGATCCTGGGAGTGATCCCAGAGCGATTTGGTTAACGACTTCAGCGAACGCCTAGACTGCAGCGGTTAGAACAGTTTAGGATTAGAATAGAGTAATATACGCACTGTTCTCCCTCGAGATCGATGCCCATAGCAATTAGGGAGCAGGGTGACACTTCATCTGAGAGGGAGACATCGGCGCCCATCTTCAACGCCCGTTCTTCTTCCTCTGCTAATTGGCGTCGGACAGCAGCTTGCGTCGGTGTTTTGACAGCAACCTCGTATGGATTTGGGCTGGTTGGATCGAGTTCCCATGCAAGCATAGCCTCCATCCAAGATTGAAGCTGGTCCGGGTCTATCGTTGCCTCCAGCTCTTGGTGGGCAATTACGTGCTCTGCGACTTCGGAGGTAGCCGTGACCAACTTTTTCAACAGGGAATCACCTGGTGGGAGGTGTACAACGTCAGCTGGTGCATTCCTGGTTGATCTGGTGCAATAAAATGGGTACTCACCTAATCGGATAATTTTCCTCCAATTATAATCTCCGAAATGGTAGTCCAGAGTATCCCGACGGGTTCCAGGACCCATCTCGCGAGTACTTGTGGCTAAAGGGTTGAGTTCGCCCCAACCACGCTCTGGTGCTTCCCCGTCCCCAAGGCCGGCCCCCGGTGTCAACATGAAGGCAAATCGATTCCGACATGCCGGAACATGAGCAGGTAGGTGGAATTTTGGCACCAGGAAGCGTATTTCGACGTCCGATTGAAGGAGAGGGCAGGATGGATCAATCTGGGCAATTCGCGCAAGGAGATGAATAAACCACTGACAGGCAATGTCATACGAGATGAGGAACAGTTTGAGAAGGCACAGTTGAAGACTCAATATGGTAATGTAATCCATGTTGCAGTAACTGCAATTGCCAACGTCAGCCCATGCCTATCAAGTACATTGGATGTCTACGCACCGTTCACCTCTTTGCATATCACACACCGCTAACGGTCGCTTGGCATTATGCCGGCTACACTCCACTGTTGCAATTCCCGAAGATGCGTAGCCCTGGCCCAGACGCATGTCTGCAAGATTAACGGCATCGTGACGGGAGCATGTGCTCTTTGGTTCGGTTTCCTTCTCGTGGATTTTCAAGTACTCTTGGAATGCAGTTTCCTCCACCACGTATGCAAAGCCTCGACTGAGTCCTGGATCAGCCTCCTCACTGGAACAGTCTTTCCTTTTCATTCGAAAGCACGCATCGAGCGCTAAGTTGAGAGCATATAGATATCTACCCAAGAAATTGAAGTAAGGCACTCAAATGGATGAATTGGAGACGCACTTCAGATCCCTCGACACGTTCTCCCATCCTTCTGGAAGGTTGATCCCCGGATGAGGGCAAGGCGGGCAGAGAAGCGCACATTCCCCTTGTCGTGTCTCTGATGCACCACGGACCGGATCATGGCCTCTACCTGCGCGTTTCAGCATTTTGAGATGTCTCCATTGGTGTACGATTCGTAGTAGTGTGGGATAGCGATCCTATGTATGAATTAAATCAGCAATTCTTTCGGAACAAAGCTGAACTGCATACCTTGGGCGCATGAAGGCCGGTGTTGTCTGTCAACCGAGAAATGGTTTGATAGAATTCGTAAGTTGAGAGCTTCGACTCATACTGTAGCAATTCAAACAGTTCAAGAACCCGGAAAGTTGCAGCCGTCTTTGGATTGACCACCGTCGCAGGGTACAGACGACGCTGGAGCAGCTGTTCAACCTGTCCATTGGATGTCTGACCATAGCCACAGTAGTCCAAGCCGACGGCATGGATCTGATCGATATCAATAATGACGAAGTCATCGCCCCACGTCGTATTGGGACGGGGACACCGCTCTTCTGGAAGATGGCCGAGTTGAATTCGGAGACCAAGAGATTTGAGAGAAGATTGCACAAAGTGGGCCCCATTCCAAGACTGCATACAAGCCACAATCAGATAAGTCTTGTTCAAGGTAAAGACCATACCAATCATACCTGTATGCGATGAAGAGGCAAGTGCTTGTGCGTCGATAATACACAATCTTGACAGATCAGACCTAGATTGTCACAGGACAAGCACCGAAATTTGGCTTCCCGCTCTGGAATTTGGCAGCAGGAGCAACTCTGGCCGGCAGAGCGCCCACGACCTTCAAGAGTAATCAGCTCTCGAAGGTAGGTGTCAACATGTTTCGTCCATTCGCGCATCGCTTCATCCTATCTCGGCTCGGTCAGACAGTGAAATAAACAAAGGTCCTTGAGTACACACCCCTTTCCCTTTCGCCTTCGGAAGTTCAGGATCATTTTCTGGCGGTAACATTCCTTGATTTATGAAACTGTCAACATATCCCTGATCCCATCCCCCTGATTGACGGACTCGGTCCCACACAACATCCAATTGGGAATCCGACAGGTTGTTTTCCTTCCAGGTGAAAGCAGCAATTGCAGCGTTAACATCGGAGTGAAACGAGCTATCGGTGACCTTGAACCCAGTCTCTGTGACCTTCAGCTTTTTGACTTTGACTGTTGCGCTTGATCCCTGTCGGACGGCTGTCAGAGGAACATGAGTAACGCACTTGAGCTTCTCCTTCTTCTTGCCACTTCCGCCTTGATTTCTACCCATCGGAGCAACAAGATGAAAGGGAGTACAATAGAAAAGAATTAAGTTGTTATTGAGCTGTTCTAGATGCGGCTTGTTCTTGTTTGGTCCAAGCTGTATTCAATCAACTGTCGTACGCATATAAATGTTCTGCCTTGACACACATAATTCAAAGATGGGGCGAAAACTCAAGTACCGTACCGAGGAAGAACGCAAAATGGCACGTCGCAAGCAGCGTTTGGAGAGGAGTTTGAGGCCAAGGTATTCTACGTTGATGTGCCAATGGAATCAGACTGATCTTTCTTTGACTAAAGGGCTACCGAAGCTCATTGTGAAGAGAATCGAAGGGCATACGCAAAGCGGAAAGTCATATGGGTGCCTGAACCTTCGGACGTTGTGCAAGCCCTGGCCAAATGGGATATCTTGATGGCGGATCAAGAGCACGTATATGACCGTCATTCAATTGCTGCAGAGCCCCTCAAACTTCTAGGCACCGCTCTCACCGATGCCGATTTTCAGAGCATGATAGGTCACCCACCGTACCCTTCCCATATTGTTGAACATGTCTCCTTTGAGAAGGACTGGCCCCAAATTTCAGCAGCATTCCTTGGCTACGCCACTCGAACATATGTTACGGAGCACACCAGGTGGTTGGACCAAGCAGGTGGTCATGATCGGGCTTCTCTCTCCTCCGACCTCTCCAAACAATATCGAGATCTGTTGGAAGACTATGAGCAATTCACGATTGACGTAGAAGAGAACGCCGACTTTCTCCCTGCAGAGCTCATCGCCTTTCAGAACCGACTTTGGACTTCTCGCCGTCTTGTGTGGCTGGCAGGGGACTTGGGAAGTTTGACAGCAGGAACAGATGTACTTCTTACCGCTTTGCAGGCACGGATTAGCCATTTACAGTGTAATACAATCTGGTGAATACGAGCACAACGTTGAACATTTGAGCATTGGGAATTGGACACAGAAATTCACGCCTATCACTGCTGGGGAGAGATAGGTACCAAACAACAGCAGCCAGGAACCAATGGTTTGAACCGGCCCTGTCGGGTTCTNGGGGGAAGCGCATCACCGAACTGGGCGGTTGAGTGATGGGGGTGCTTGCGAGTGGCAGCTAGCGCTCGGAATTTCGAATATGGCAGTGCTTGCGCTTGCACCACTTCCATGCACCATTGNCCCCCCTTTCTGTCCATTCTTTCCTTGTATCACCCTTTTCCAGCCACCCGCGGTCAGTTGCGGCACTTCTGTGGCTCCCAGCTACACCACTGTCGACCTCGTCAAGTTCCAATGCTGCCACGCTGCTCGAGTCATCTGTCCCTGCTTGCCTCCGACTTGATCAGAAGCGCCTGATGGTGGCCTGGCCAGGCTGCCGCTGATCCTGGAGCACGTTGTACACATGCCACTTATTTCTCGTCCAGGTTCTATTTGAGTACTTGCAGTCAAGCTCCTGCCACTCCTCTGTTTTCTCTGGCATACACACTCTCAATTTGCTCAACGCATTCTGTTTCATGCGATCAACGTTCTCAACTCGCCATGCTCTCAGCGCTTCTTGTTACGAAGGCAATGTGGTGCCTGGAGCCTAGACCCTTTGGGACCGGTCAACCAATCAGGGTCGGACTGACGTCATGCTTAAGCGCCGTTCCTCGCTCAAGTCCTCAGTGCAACTCGCAATGTGCTTTACGCCTTCGAGTTTTGGTGCAACAATTGTGGAAGCGGTGATTTTTGACCTCTAGCTGACAGTACTAATAAGTAGCCGACTTATCTGACTTCGGCCTGCCGCAAAATTGGCAGGAACTTCATATCTCGGACCCAAGCAAGGTGTTGCGCCGGCAAAATTCGTATCTTTGTGGAAATCTTTGTTTTGTGATCGATCTGGTGTGTCTCCCTATGATTCTGGAGGCTCAAGGAGACTGATAATCACTTGAGTGGGTAAAACCAGTCGCGTACAATGCCATATTTTGTGTAAGTCAACATTTTCTTGGCCCTCCAACAAAGGTGGTTTACGGTTTCCTGCATTTCTATAATCACAAATCCAACTTCATGTATTCCCTCCTGGGGGGCTTTGAATTTGATTTTTTATCGAAATATTGTGCACCTTCTTTGTATATCAAGGTGATTGCGGATATTTGAGAAATTGTGGAAAATGATGATGAACACGAAATTATGCTCCAGACAAGGCGTGCGGTTAATTTTGCTCAGTTTGAAGACATAGTTGAGTTGAATTCAATGTATAGAATTGAGTGATTTGTATTTTCAAGTATGTACTGGAATTTTAGAAGACCGTAACCCGAAACACGACTTGTGATTCAGAGTGTCATATGGAACTTTGGATTGGTTTCACGACTTTTCAAGTGCCCGAATTAAAATAGATAGGTCAATGATCCAAACAAAAGATCGAGAGAAGAGGTCACCAGAGTAGTCATTTCTGACGCTTCTTTCACTTATCGTGCAACACGGACACGGAATATCACACAATCTGTTTTTTTTCTTCAAGTCAGCAAACATTTAAAAACCTTCCGATTGGCTGGAGACAATGTGTACGCCCTTCCAAATTGGAATTAGCTCAAAATAGCAGTGATCAATCCTACCTCAACAGAGAAACACTATTCGGAAGCTACAGATCCTGTCTTGATCCTATCAATATTTCTATTTTAAATGGGATTGCGCAGCGCTTTAGCCAGCCATACACCCCAATGTTCTCCTTTCGCCCCATCGGTCGTGACTTTGGAGATGCCGTCGATGACCCCAGTCCCCAGCCAACGTATCCCAGCAGCACCGGTTCTGGAGACGGCAAAATATCCTCAGCCGATATTGCCAGTGCAATGTAAGTCTTACAATCCTCTTGTTGTTGATGGAAGTTAAAGTTGTTAATCCAGTAACCTCTCGCTCCTTGCGTGCGGTCTTGTTATCAATTGCGACATGAACCGCTCTTTGTTCCCAGCAGTTCTTGAGGGTACGCCTTCCATGCCAATCGACAACTCAGCCACCGTCGAGACTGTGTCGTGTCCTACCCTCCCTACCATGGAACAACCACACGGGTACTCATTGAGACCAGCCAGCTCCCTCAAGCCGACCCGACGTGCTCAGGGGCTTACATCGTAGGTAGCATGTTGGATGCTCTGTGGTGTCACCAGAATTATTTTGGACCTGTATATTACGAGGAAACGCACTGTTATTGTGAATAAACTGCGTCATCTTGCCCGCCTTCTGACAGGTCAATTCAACCAAATACGATTCGCCAAAATCCAAGAATCAATTATCTCGAGCAGTCCATCTTCATGAGTCCTATGTTACATGGAATTATTCAACAGATATTGCACCCTAAAAGACAATGCACCAGTTCTCGCGCGGCTTCGGATCAACATAGTGCGCCCGGTACTCAAAAATCGGTTGCCCCTGAGCTTGCTTCTTCTCGACGTTAGCAGTGGGATCTATGGTTGCGGAGAGCTGCAGAGTGCGCTCGCCCTGTTGGCGCGGAATGATCGTGCTACCGTTCAAACCGAAAGTTTCCTTGCGACGTTCAGTGGACAACTTGACGGTCACAGGGGTGTTTGAGGCGATGTAGCAGCCAGCGGGACCTGTAGTATCCGCCTGAAAATTGGGGTACTTTGAGATAATGAGAGATCACGTAGACAACAGGGAGTTACCTTGCCCTCCTCGTTTGCCTCAGTATATGCAAGGTCAAAGAAACCGTCTGTAACCCCACACTCAAAACCGTCTGTAACCTCACGCTTGTCAAGAGTTTGTGGGTTGGGGTGTGACTTCTCGGACATGGTGGTCAGTGGGTTGTGTGGGCGACTTCTCGATAGAGTGTGACAGCGTTATTGTGACAGTGTTATTATGAGAGCTAAAGTGTGCCTCGTGCCCATAGTTGACGTACAAGATACTCAAATTGGGAGGCAATGCCAATTCCGCAGCATGCAGGGATGGCGACCATGCCAATATGGGACGTACCCTAACTGTGAAAACCCTTGGCCAAGTCAGCGTAATTCTTCATCCAGTCGAGTTGCGAATGGCGGCTGCCATACATGAGCACCCCCGTTCCTTGGAGCCCTGCA
This sequence comes from Candolleomyces eurysporus, assembly GCA_027579435.1. Lineage (NCBI taxonomy): Eukaryota > Fungi > Basidiomycota > Agaricomycetes > Agaricales > Psathyrellaceae > Candolleomyces > Candolleomyces eurysporus. The sequence goes on from JANBPK010001576.1 coordinate 25,256, forward strand.
TGCTTCTCAATCAGCTAATCATTTACGTTTCTCTTCCGCCCGTTCGGAGATGTGACCAGATAGGCCAGTGTCCATTACCAGGTTCTCCAATTTATGGTTCATGAGCGTAATAATGGAGGCTGACTTCGGCACTCCTGAAAGAGACGTTATATCTCAAGGTTCAAGAACGGCATTATACAATCTTCAAGTCGACACACGATGCCAAAAATTCGCCCAGGCTGGACACCAACGCAATCCATATACCTCAGAGTTGCCGCCATTCAATTTCTCTGTGTAGGCCACACAGGACGGCAAGGCGAAGGATACCTCGACATGGTCTTTCAGGAGTGGCTTATGTCTCATGAGATGCCTATAGTACCTGAAGGCCGAGACATGAACGCCGTGCTGATGTCATACAAGAAGGTAAGTAAACACTGCCGCGGACGTTGTCTCTGTCACTCAACCTCTTGATTGCATACTCAGCGAATCGTTGCTACAATCAAATGGCACGCTTTTGCCGGATGTGAGGCACTCCAAGTCTCTACAAAAGCTCGCATCTATACCCTGGAGCGTCAACTCCAACGCGACCTCTCCTATCTCCGGAATAGTCCGCGTCGAGCTTAGTTTTGGTGTGAACCTTCGATCTGATCATATATCTTGTATCTCCCCAATGTACTCTTGTGACAGACAGAATCTCTCCGTGCTACGCTTGTAAAATTATTTAAACATAACTGAGATTACCTCATGAAGCTTGGGAGCATCCGGCACGAGGCGATTGTTGCTCGAGCCGTCTGTTTCGGCCATGTTCAAATGTCAGTTTTCATCGCATTTGGGTTCTAAGTGATATTGAGATCTGAGGCCGTCAGTATCTCCCTCAATGCATTACAATAATTTGAGAGTACATTATAGTGAGCAATGTGGCGGTTTGAGTCGACTAACTTGGGAAATTATTCATAAATAACGAAAATCTCGATGAAAAGCAAACACAGGACGCGGATTGTGGCGTATCGAGCTGCGGTTGTTGGTATTATACAAACTGGATTAAGCCTGGGCAGCTGAAGAGAACTGTAAGCTTTATTGAGCGAGGGAATCGACGTGAACAAATGACCATCTATTGAGATTCAAACAAAACGGACCTTCGCGAGGTTGGATTGATAAGTTTGGAAACTATCTCATTTGGCGCGATAAAAGGATACACCAGTTGTCTTCCTTCCCCATTCCAAACACCACCTCATTGTCTACTTCTCTCTCTCAACGCAGATGCCGCCCAAAGGTTGGGCATCGGACCCTCAAGCCGAGTTGCTCACCAGCTACATACCCTTGTACGAGACTTACCAAAACACCACCAAGAGGTATCAGCCATTCTGGGACGTTGTCAACGCCGCCTATCTCCAGCAATGGCCCATTCTTCCCCCAGGTGTCAAGGTTGACGACCTTGATGAAGTCGCGTTTCAAGTTTATTCTGACCAGCTCAACAAGTTGTATTCGGTAAGCAAGCTCCCAACCTATTCTTGGGCAATTTTACTCATCGTTCGTCCCTCAGCGAATTAAAGAGTGGTACCGATGGAGGCGCAATAGCCGAAGCAGGACGACAACCAAAGCGCTTACCTCAAAGGAGATCAAAGATATCTACTCTTCAGGTTCACGCAACGCCAAGGAGTACGAAGTCTTTGTCAAGCAGAACCTCGATACCTTCCAACCTGTATATCAAGCCGAATGCAAATCTCAGGGGGCTTCAGGTCGAGCGAAGCTGCCCATATGGCACAAGGTTGCAGGAGAACTGTGGGAAAAATCAACAGAGGAAACCAAGGCGGCAGTCCAGGCCGAACTCGCCGCTGCCAAGCAGGCCAAACCAGAGGACGATGATCCATGCACTCCGATTGAATACCAAAAGTACGTGTATCCTCCAAACTGAATTATCTTTGTTTTTATACTCAATTTGCACCCAGGCACTGGGAGAAATTGCCCGCAATATTGAGCAAGACGGTGGCTCCGGCGGTGCGCAAGGCAGGTGTCTTGGCATTCGTCACTCTTGTCGGGCCGGTGCCGAAAGCGGGTGGACAGATCCTTGCCACGACGTGAGTCCCAACTGGCTCTTTTTCCTCGCTCCCAACTTACAACCTGTCCTATTAACAGCCTTCAGATCGGGGACAAACCGGAAACTCCACTTTTTTCGAATACGTGGGCAGATCATGACCACATTCTGATCAACCAGCTGGCGAGCTTCGCGGGTCGATATGAATTTTGTACGTTTGTTCATTCCTTTCTGCCTTGCCTTTCTCTTATTTGTGCAATCTCTGCCAGCTCCAGACGTCTGTGCCAAGCGGTCTCTTGGTCATAGGTCGACGACAGATGATGCTCCCTTGGATGCCCCTGGTTCAAGTCGGGGTACAGCAGGAGGTGCAACCACGTCAACGAGTGATGGGGCTGGAGGATCGGAGTCTGACCCTACGAGCTTAACAACCGGTATGTCTGTCTAGTGCCTTAATCTGGGCTTGGATCTGATATATTCCTTTGCCAAGACACTACTGCAGCTTTTGTAAGTTTGGGCACCCCCTCGACGAACCACACAGGCGGCCAGCCTCAATCTGAAGTTCCCTCTGAAGTTTGCCCTCCATCGACTACTCCATCTGTGGACCCTCAGGGGCCAATTGCTGCCAATGGTGAGTCGCTTTCGAGGTTGTCAATCTTCCCAGTTTCTCATGTCGGTTGCAGGGACGATCAACATCAATGGTTCTTTTGACCTGTCGAAATACGACCCTACCAATTTTGATATTCCGAGCGATTGGGAAGAGCTCGATTGGGATCTAGAAGAGTTAGACTGGGATCCAGAAGAGTTTGACTGGGCCGATCCTGAGATACTGGAGTTGATGTCGCGCTCAGATGCACCAGACACTGCGATTGCACCATCCACCCTCCATGCACCAGTTTCTAATGCGTCTACAACAACGTCACCCAATGCACCATTGCCCAACGCGCCTGNCAACAGTGCCGCCCACCCTTTTCGAATCAGTCCTGAATGCGTCTG
>JANBPK010001577.1:0-28242 GCA_027579435.1 Candolleomyces eurysporus
AACCTATTCAGAAAAAAGGTGAAGTCCTCAATACAAACACCTGTGCCAGCAACAAGTGAGCCTACAGGCATTTTGTGGGACAGTGTAGATTATAGCTGTGCATATGATGCTCTCATTGTGGTCATATACAATCTTTGGCTATCTTACCCATCATACTGGACCAATGTGTTAGTATCCTATGGATATGTATTCAAAATCATGGCAGAATCCTTCAAAAACATAGGAAATGACTACACTATTGAAATGGTTCGTAATTCTATCAGGTCAACTTTAAGAGAGCAAGAGCCTGCTGTTTTTACAGCAGGAAAAGCTGGCATTTTTATATCTGAACTTGTAATTAGGGTATTCCCAAGCCTTGAGTGTGGAACCTTTGTAGTAATATGTGATTCCTGCAACACAGTCGTAGAAAGCAACAGTGCCTCCACCTTCTCTACTTTCACAGCCATCATACCAAATAGCACTCGGAGGAAGCAAATTGGCAGTAATTATGACCTGACACATGCACTCTACACTCACAAAGCCCCATTGCCCAGACAAAGATGCAGTGATTGTCACAATGTTCTGTCAAAAAAGCTGACTGTGCACCATGCACCTGAACTATTGTGCTTGGGGATTGATGATACACAAGTGAATGTAAATGTCCAGCTAAGCTTACCTGCAGCAGATGATACCTCAGACCATTTTTACCAGCTTAGAGGCTTAGTATATGGTGGTGACTTTCATTTTACTTCAAGGTATATTGACATATCTGGACAAGTCTGGTATGCAGATGGAATGACAAATGGGCAAAAATGCATTTTTGAAAGGACAATAGTTGCAAGCGACAATACTCAATGGTTGAAATCTTGCAAAGGAAAAAGGCTCCTGTATGCAATCTATGAAAACAGGACCTGGCGTAGTAGACATCAAGCAGATCTTCAGGTTGAATTGTAAACCCTCGTATTGCCGCATGCAGTGGCGGCCCTCAAAACAAGTCATAGAGTCTATAATAGTAGTAGGACACTGTGCTCACGTGCCGCCAGAATAGCCTTTGCTGATCTCGTCTTCGGGCTTGAAGAAGCGTTGGCATCAACATCGTCTCGGGTGTATATCTACTTCGCAACCGATGGGAGCCAGTCAAAGACACTGAATATCAGTTCATGGAACTAATTTCGACTTGACCTCAGCATATTGTGTTTGAAGCACCGAGTTGCCCTTAGTCACCTACTACTCGGCTGTTCATGAGCTCGCCACAGAGCGAGCCAAATGCGCAAAGGGATCGACGGCAAAATGATCGAGTTTCCGCGAGAACACGAATACTGCCATTTTTGCAAGGTCGTACCAGAATTGCCAGAGAACGCTCTACTGGAGTGCTCTGGAAGCGAGAGTCTGGCAACTGCTCGTGGTATCTTCTGGGAAAGAATGAGGCAGGACATGCCAGTGCTTCTACCAGAATCGAGCTTATCTGCGACCCTGGTCAATGGCCTCAAGCATTATCGCAAACTGCTCTATGATCCGCCCGGTGGAAATTTTCGCCTCCCACACAGTCGAAATCTATAAATCCGCCCCCTTGTATCTTCACAGATCCAGACCAGGCGTAAGAGTGATTATTCAACTATTGTATATAACTTTCTTGTTTCGTACACGTACTAGTACGTAGGCAAACAGTCTGTCCCAAGAATATACAGCCGGACAGCCTGAAAAACGCGCGTCCCTCAGCTGTGTATTGTAAGGATGGAGCTGGGAGTTAGATACCTTAGTTGGCTTGCTCTATCGTCTGTCGTCTACCCCAGGTTCGATGTTCATGAATTGGACCATGCCGGGTAATATCATTCACTCACTCACGCTATACAGCTCGTCATCTTATAAGTATCCAGTTACATTCTTGCAGGCAAATGATTTACAAGTCATCGCTGGTCACTGGATAATAATTGACTCGCACTTGTAGTCAAAGCCTGCTCCCGATCACAAGTCTTTGGCGCCCGCAACTTCCTTGGTCCTCTAAATGGCACGATAGGCAACTAGTCAAAGAGTACTAACTTGTACATGATCGTCATATTCGACACTGACATCATCATTTCGAAGGCATTCAGTTATCCAGCTTGCTAAGGATGAAGGGCTCCCAATCTTTTTATGTAGAATTATCTAACCGTAATCAATGCGATTGTAAGTGCGGGCGCTCGAATTCCTTGTATCTATTCATAACTAAGCCGCCAACTAGAAGGAAACGCTTCTAGAGTACTCCGTCGTCTGCTGCACAGACTTTTAACTTGGGGCGTTATCCATGATCCATAATTCAGCACGTCAGGCGTTCCCCCGTCCTACTTATTGGTCGCTAAATTCGTGAGGCCCTAGTATGGTTGCCCTGTCATGGGTGGCGAGTAGCCTGTTTGCCAGTCCTAGAGCGTATGATACACATTCTCAAATAAGTATTTGCCCATAGCAGTTGAAGCATATATGTGTTATCTTACACATGATCTTACACCTATTCGAAGGTGGTACCAGACGTTAGGTGGCCGTTCTAGCCTTTCAATTGTCGTATAGGGGATGGGTGCAGCATGAGTAGATAATGTCCCAAAAGATGCCAGATAGAGGAGCAATAGAGAGAGGTTGACAAATGAAGCAAGCATGACGGTGAAACTTTTGGAAGCGAAAATTCGAGAGTTTTTCTCGCAGACCAGCTGTAGGGATTTGTACAGTCCCATAAAGTCGAATTTTATATGGGCCCAGTGTTCATAGTTAAATTTTGCACTGACCGGTCCGTGGCATCGGAAAGCCATCAGAAGTACCCCTTGATCTTGAGTGAAACTTATAAGCGCTGGGAAAGTGCCAGTTATCCGCTGAGTCCTGGACAATATGTCAAGTTCAGACATGAGATTCCGGCCGGCATCCTCCTTGCAATATAAGGTATGTGTTCGGGTTTGAAGGAGTACTGAGGAAGAATTGGTGCTGAAAATCAGCTGCAAGCTGGGTCACGGTTGAAGTAGGACAACCTAGTCAGCAACATCTGGGATAAATCTCAATCTTTTTTGACGGTGTTGGTAGCAGCATTTGTGATGGTTAAGTCCGTTGGTCCGTCGCGAGTCCGTGCGCGAGTCGAGCTCCGGGTTGGAGCTCCCTACATATATCTAGTAGCTAGCTCTTTGTAGCTTTCCCCAGTTGAATCAACACGCTTACATTCTTGCCCCCCCCCACCGTCGTCCCTCGTTCTTGAGCCTCATTTCCATCTCCGAAAACCTTGACCGTGACAGCATTGATGCTACCGAGACAACTGTGACGATACGATGGCTGTCAATCCTAGCAATAACATCTGCCCGGCTGTCTTATCTCATCTCCAGTTCAGTGAAGCAACAGTGGTGAAAGAATTTCTCAATATTGGCGTCAAGTAATTTGGAGACTCATGAGCATATGCTCGTGTTTTGGTTCATAGAGTCAGGGTGCCTCGGAGGTCTTGCTGGAGTTCTCAAATAAACGCGGATCGAGTATGGATATTCAAATATCTCCAATCCCCATGTTACATGCATGAGGTGTGTTTTACGAAGGCACGATCAGCCATTATGCGGCTTCTTACTCAGATAAACGGGTATAGCTAATGGTAAAACTGGTGCCCTGAGCAAGTCCTTGTGGATGACCTCGAATTTTACACCTACCTGGGCCCGAAGAGACATTTTGGGACCACTCGGGCATCCACTTCACTATGGTGGCCGACCTGAAGTTGGTGCTGCCCGCCAGTGGGCTGTGAGTCATCACGCGCGCGAGTGTCAGAGAGATGGGGGAAGGGCGGATGAATGAACGGTGCATGATTCAATCCAGGATTTGAGTGTTTCGTAAGCGGTGGTGATGAAGCACAGACCAGGTCTGGGAATATCACCCAAATTCATCAGGTCGACCTTTACAACGGCCACTTCTTCACTCTCACGTCGTCAATGATCATAGCACAATGAAGTTGAAATCGGAAGTCCGTCAGAAGCACCCCTTGATTTATGTGAAACTGATAAGCGCTGGGAGATGACTGAGGGGAATACATGTACATTGTGACAAGCCATGTGGATCTTGTCTTCCCTATGACTCATTGACAGCATAAGATCACTCGACTTTATCATTCAAATTGGAAGGATGTGTTCCGGATGTACCTGTATCGCGATGGAATCCCAGTTCACGGCTATCCGCTCCAAGACGGGCGAATTCCGGTGATGATTGGAGGGGTTCAATTGATCACTGGGAGCCAACCGTTTTACACTACACCCAGAATCCAATGGGTTGGATACGGCATATGGAGGGAATTGTAACAGCTCTGTTTTTATGTTTCCATTGTACCTTCATCCGTCTGCTGCTAACGCGTACACATACAAACAATGCTACTCAAGCCCGCTCGAGCGTCAGAGCTTTGTAAATTGTTTGGCAGTGCTTCAAATGGCTTGGATGGGTCGAGCGAAATTCGACGAACGCGAGCTGGCAGAACGTGTACTTCAAAGCATTCTGTATGGCAATAGAATCACGGAACTGTGTTCGTTGCGTGCAGAGCTCTGAATCTCACGCTAGTGAGTCGTCAGGTGGTACACAGACTCTCTAAGGACAGAGTCCATCCTCCGTCTGCTTCCCGATTTCCGAGTGGTGGCGGTGATGACCTCACTGGTCAATCTACCAATCTGCTGGTTGGAAGACCAAGGTTACTATTGACCTGGCTGCATACACATTGCTTGCGGTTTACTTTGAATCGAGTCTGCTATGCCGCCTTCCATACTTGAGCCACCATGAGCGAGGATCCCCGTCAGAGTCCCCGACTGGCCCTCATAACTGGCGCTCGGAGCGTGACAGGTTACATAGGCAAAAATAGGCCTCTTAGAACTTTATTTGGGGGGNTCTACATGGAAACGCGGGGTCGGTGAGCACAGACCGTGTTTCCAAATAGAATGATCAACCTTTCTGGCGTTCAGATTCCCTTATCAAGGTCAGCATTTACATTTTTCAAGCATTTACGGTAGTATGGATCCATCAACATATCACAACAAAACACGGAATCAAGTGAAGCCACCCCCACTCGTCGTCCCCTTCGACCACTCGCGACAGGCGTTTCGGGGCGTCTTACTCAGAGGATGCAGACAAGATGTCTTAAATGGTCCTAGCAGGGGCGAATTCGAGTTGAATATTTCCAACGATATACTCAGGATACAACCTGTGGGCGTCTGAGTTCCCGGGCATCCCCTTGTCGAGCATAGTCGGGTGTTCTTACAAGGCGGCGTGCCTGCTTGCTGGGCGATGAGCTGAAGAAAGGGTCAACAAGACGGTAAGCGAGTGTTTCTTCAACATCATACATGTCACAAGAGGAAAAAGCTCTGGCGCTCGCCTAAGACGTCCAACTCGTGAAAACACTACTAGTACTTGTACTTATGACAATAAATATCTGAGCACTTCGTATCCTCATGGTTTCTTTACAATCCGATGGGTCACAAATAGTTGAACCCTTTCTTCTTGGGGCCTTCATGGCCTGGTCGTTGACCGGGCGTTGTTGACAAGAAACTTGTTTCCCATCCGTTTTGCTGTATAAGATCCTCAAATCAGACTCTGCTATAGCTTCCTTGTGTATGTGTATGGTTGGCTTCTTACCGACGATCGTGGAACAATATGTGGGTCCCGCCAAACTTTAGTTGTTATACTTTTCGAGTCTGCGTCCGTGATGAAGGGTAGAGGGGAAGCATAGGCAAAGTGAGCCCAAAGAACTATGAGTGAGACAAATAACGGAAGGATGAATGAAATCGAGGCGGGCATGAGGGTCTGATCAGAGCAAGGACTTGGAAACTCGAGTTGGATGCACAGACCAGCTGTGGGGAGCCGTTCAGATTCATACAAGGACAACCTTTATATGACTCCTTGACTCCTGCTCACGTTCTCCATGATCATGATAAGATGCAGAAGAGAAGGTGAGCTATGGTTAGAACAAAACAGATTTCTCACCATCAACTTCTTTAATCAAACAAACTACGATCATAGGTGGAAGATATGACCTTGCTGCAGCGAAATGGAAGCATTGACGCAACACGATCAGCCGACGTAGTGCATCTTTACCTTGCCCACCGTATGGCATCAGGACCCACTCCTTGATCCTCGTGAAACTCATGACGGCTGAAGGACTCTCGGTGATTTGCAGGGTGACTAGTAGGTAAATCGTGATAAAGTGGGCGACGGCGTTTTCATCAGAACTCTTCCCTCATCGTATCCCTCCCATGAATCATTTGTACTGCCATGTGGAGAAGCGGAGGACGCTGCTTCCAGATAGCCGCCCGTCCAAAGAGAGACAGATTTGGAGAAGCCCAGCTTTCAGCGGACCAGGGTTGAACGAGATTAGCTGGCAGTGCTATGCAAAGGCATTGATGAGGCGAGACTGCAGGGGCTACCTCATCGTAACCGCCCCCTTCGCTCCATGTCAATCCCTCTCCTGAATTCACATTTCTCAACGCCACCTAAGACGTCTACTCTACTACTCATAGTCTGGAGGCTATCTGAAGCCGCGGTTTGTACGCTGCAATCTCATCGCTGACCGATTTGTGTTTCCATCTTGATGATTTCCAGCCTGCATAGAGCTCTGCCCTTTGCGATATTGCGCGAGTCCCTCACAGCTGCTCTTGTTCCGAGGTTCACGAACGAACCTTCAGCCCAGGATACAGACATGTAGGTAGCCTTGATCAGCGAGCAATCATAACTGACCCCACTCACGTTTCCCAAAAGATGCGTGATGGGCTATCGGGAGGGTAGTTTCTAGGTACACGCTCCTGAGACGGGTTGTATCCATTTCCCATCGTTACCTTTCCATTGAATAATCCCTTCTAAAAAGTGCACGGTACAGCTCAATTTGAGCGGCATTGATTTACGCTCTCCTCCAAGGAGCTTGGATGAAGGGACACTGAAGCAACTTCAAGCACCCATCGCCGACCATAGCCATGATTTCCTTTCAATCATACTTAGCTTTGACCCCCTAACTGCCTGGGAAAGGTCAGCGCCAGATGACTACCTTGACATACAGCCCTTATATATCTGGGCAGATAGTGAGAAAGGTAGCCTAATATTGCTTAGCCTGTTGACCTTTGACATGCCACCAGCTTTGAACTTGGGCTTCTGCAGACTACCAACAGAACTTGATGTGCTACTGTCAAGGCACGTCACAAAGCCATAACGAGTATCACGTTAGAGGAGGAAACACCAATTAACTTCCGGGACGTAGGCTTCTCACGGCAACTCTCCCTGTATTCGAATTTTCACAATCATCTACTCTTCATTCTTCGCTTGGTCATTTCAACCTTACACCACAGTTGCCACACAGGAATCAAATAGCGACTCTTTTGACGTTCAAGAGCCTCGAATTGAGCGAAGATTGATCAGTACGCGAGGCATATTCGATCGCTCCACCGTCGTTGAGAGGACGACCTAACTCGAAGAAACAAAATAATTATTATGTTCCAGGACGAATCTTACATGACTGTGACCATTGAGCTCCAACTGTCCCAATCGGAGACCACCCAGATCTCCATCGGTTTGGAGTACTTAAACTGACGCCAAGAAAAGGCTCAACAATGGCAGGACATCCGAAGCTCGACCCGCGCGTCCCTAGGGTCAATCATATCTTCGTGCCAGTGAGTGTACGCGATACTACTCATCAGCTTAAAAGTTCCCGTAATGCTAAACAATTCGAGGTACGAAGGCGTCAGTGAATATATATTGTTAAAGTATAATAACTCGTACATGACGGTCATGCTCGACGTTTCCATGATCATCGTCCCACAAGCGCCCAATCATCCAGCTTGCGAATGATCAAGAGCTCAAAGTCCCGATACTAGAGTCTCGTATAGATCTATTTGAGCTGGTTCGGTGCGAGTATAAGTGCAGCGTTTAAGTTTCTCTGATCTATGTACACCCAGACTTCGGATTAAAAAAAGAACATTCCCAGTATATTGGAAACATTATCCCTGATCCGTCGGCCGTCAGGCGAGGTGGAGGGTCAATCATTGAAAGAGATGTTAATTGATTCACAGTTGAGGCGGCTCTTACGAGCCCTTACTCACTGATTTTCAACTTCATGGCACACGCATTGAAGCTTGGCCAGGGATATTAATGGCCTCAAGTGTCCTCTGGGTTGGAATCCGAATCGCTGCTGGCACGAAGCGTACCCCAAGTCCAATACTTCCGAACTTCAAATGGCTCCGTATCGACCGTGAAACTATACTACTGAAAGGAAAGCCCACACACAGCTGAACGTGATCACACATTCATAGTTTTGGGTACCTACTAACACTACACTCTTGGCTCCCCTGGGAATTACGTGCAATTCGTATCTTGTGGGGGTAATGCCCACTATTATGGGACTAGATGTTCAGCAGAACGTATAATGAGCAAAGAACCACAGCCCTATGAGCTTTTCCCTCCAATTCCGCGAGCTCCTTGCCCCGGTATCCCGTTCCTGGGGCCTGGACGTCTACCTCCCTTCTTCGCGGAGGCGGGCCCGGGGTTGGTGACTGCCCGCTAGATTGCGATGTATTATTGTCCTAGTATGACATCGTCAGATTATCATTTAGCATGATTGATGGGTACATGAGATGTGCACTTACCGGCGATATTCGAACCATACTAGGGACGCCGACGTGGGTGTTAGACGAGATATCCCTTGAGGGAGGAACGTTTACTGTGATGTAGTGCATGGGGGCAGCGTGAGCGGAGAGAGATGAGGAAAGGGGGGATGAATGAACATGCATAAGTCAATTTAGGACTCGAGTGTTGCGTCAGCGATGAACATAGGCTAGCTGACATGGAGCACATCAAACACGGGGGCATGCCCCGGTTCGGCAGGGAAAACGAGTATATCATGATAATCTCCATCGATGTTTTTTTCTTCATACTGACAAGCTCTGACTTTTGCTTGACTTGCATCCCATCCCATGCACTCCATGTATCAGGGAGGAACTGGGTCAAGCTCAGGGCGATCAGTCGGCACCGAGATCTTTTGATTGGCGGGACGGGATGCACCGATGCCGCGCCGTTTCGATGACGAGTGCCAATTTGCTGCTGTCCATCAACTCCGGCTTCCTCGATGGCCTCTAGTCTTTCTCCCGAATGCACGCCCCTCAAGACCTCCTACGACGTCTGCTTTAACTCGTGGTTCGAAGGCTATCTGGAGCCCGCAGTTTCTGCCCTGCAAACCGCCGACCGCGCAGCCTATGCAAAGGCCAATGCGGAGGAGTACGAGCTGAAATGCGGAAAGATATGGCAGGAGTATAAGGCTTGTGTTCATGTTCGTCTCCTTTTGCTATCTCTAGGGTATTATATGCTAACCAGGACGCCATGTACAATAGAAGGCTATCAAGGACAACGGACTCGAGCCGGTCCTTCAGCAAGCCCGAGAAGAGCATCCCCTCGCAACGCCTCCTTCAAGTTCGGAGCACCGGAAAGCTTGAGTTTGGGGTGAATTGAGGAGAAGAATATGAGATAAACCCATAAACTATGGTCGACGGAGACTAGTGCGTCGTTCAGATCTTGTCTTGCCATTCCGTTTCCTAATGACTCTGTCATCTTTGTCAGGGTTCTCCAATGCACTCACCCCCATTCATAACGATACCTCGTGCATTCTTACCTCGAGCATATAGAGCCGTTCACTAGGTGCAACAGCCGGACCCGAGGACGACTACAGCGTCACGCAAGCATCGAAGCTCCGTATGAACCCTTTCCTCACTGTGACACTGTATTTAGTAGATGTTCCTCGTTCACATTGAGGTTTCGTGGATACCGTCCGGCTGCTGATAGCCTCTCGCCATGTACACAAATCGCAGAATATGTATCTTCTCGAAACAATCCGTATGGCTGAAAAACGTCACCTCGCTTGCGTTCAAATTTCCTTCTCAATGCTGACACTACTCAAACGTCTACGGTGGTATGTCGCCTGTAGGGTCTTGGATCGCAACAAAATAGAACCTATCAAGGAGCCCGGTCGGTAGTCTCCGCTTCTCAATTATTATCGCTCCGTTTTCCTTCCTCTCTAAATTGCACCTCTACGACCCCAAGGTCCTCTCCAACCCTCACCACCGTCACCTTCAAACCACCGATCCACCAGCACGCCAATACGAAGTTGCCGGGTCAAGCATAGCACTCCCACCTATCGGCTCCCTCGACCCTCCGGGACAAGGGATGGAGGGTCTCCTGCTCGATGCGGAACAATGCGATCCAGATGCAGGTTCGCGGTTTCGAACGATGCCTACCCCGACAATATCTTCAAAGTGCAAACTGTGGGTTTTCGCGTTCTGCGCCATCCGCCTGTGAGCTTTGGAGGAAGCGGGGGAGGCTACCTAGAATCCGTATGCAAATGTCGTTCAAGGGGTACAGGGTTGCAGACGCATTGATATGATGAGGCGATTGATATGCTGGAGGAACTTTTTGCCTCCTTGTGCGTCGCTCTCTATTTTTTTCGCGTATGCGTCGCTGTTCAGATTTGTACTGGCGCTTAATGGCAGGCCGAGAACACTTCCAACAGTGTTAAGACCCGCCACCCCACTTGACAAATACCTCGCCGTCGGTTATCTAAAGACCAGGTGAGTCTTTATTATCCTTGTGCTTTTTAGGAACCTATCGCTTAACCTCACACGACCGTTTTCAGGTCCTCGCAATCGGCGGAGTCGCTCATACATACAGCGACATTGTTAAACATACCGACCTCGAAAACAATATCGCGGATACGCGTACGGGGTGTACGAGGTTTTACCTGTGCATGTCGTCGCAGTACTGGACTTTGGACTCAGCAAAGATGATGACTATGGCAACGAACGATGACGACCGCGGTTGTGAAGACTAGGATGACCTCAACCGTCGGGATTACGTCGAAGGTCTTCCTGATTCTCCTGAGTCGGAATTGGTTGGAATCTACGAAATAACGAGTCGACTCTTTGGCTAATTCGTTCGCTTCGGGACCGCAACTCCATCGTGAGTCCTGACAAGTTGAGGGTGTGGTGCGTGTAACACCTGATTCGAAAATCACCGCAATCTGACTGGCTTTTGGCGCTCCCCGTTTTATCTTCTCCATAATTTGCAGGCAAAATCGTACTGACCATGTACAAATACTCAACTCCCCCATCTTGTTTTAGAAAGGCCCACCTGGGCTTGCTCAGCTCACCGTCAAACCCGCGTTCCAAACTGACAAGGTCTATATGCATACTTCTTTACTTCTACATATACACCGTGGACTCGTCAAGTCGTCGTTCGAAATCAAGCTTCAGGCAAACATCTTCGTGCCTCCATGACTATACACCGTTCCTCCTCCTACGTCGTCAGTCTCTTCGAATCTAGCAAGTGACGCTCTGGACAGTCCAAGTGACACCGGACCAGGGGCCATCGAAGGTCTCTCCAACCCATCCAGTAACAACGGTGATGGCCTCGGCGGTGGTCAACGCATCAGCAGCGATGGTCTGCTCGACGGTGTACAAGCCAGCGTTGTCAGGGCCGGTAACGGTGCTGTTGCCGTTCTGTGGAAAGTTATTATGAGAAAATTAGTTGCCATTCGCAATGACCGACACGATAGATGAGAGAGGAGACTAGAGTGAATGAATGAACGACGAACCCTAATGATTGTGGCAGGGGGAACGTGATCGGCCAAGTTCCTTCCCAAAACTAATCGCAAAGGTAGAGGTCATTCATCACATATGAAAGCGAGGAATGAAAAGATGTACTGAAGTTCCACTCGCTGAACAACAGGGCACTGGGATCAGGAGTGCCCGAAGGGTTGACAACGAATGTGCAAGCAGCCGCAGGAGCCTGGCGTTGCTCAAGGTTAATCGCAGAAGCACTCGCCAACGAGGCGGCGGCGAGAGCAGTAGCGACAATAGAAGAGAGCTTGAAAAGCATTGTTAAAAATGAGAAGTTTGGGTTTGGGTTTGAACTGAAATGCTGGAGTAGATGGGAGTTTGTTGTTGGATAGGTCAAAAAAACTGCTTGAGCTTTTATACCTTTCAAGGACGACTCTGTGGGCCAAGCTCTCCGATACAACGAGTCAATTCTCCAAGCACGAGGACTGATTCATGATAGTAACTTGGTGGCACATCAGGGATAGCCGAGGCTAGCAGAACGACGCGGGACAGACTGGCCGAATCGTCTCACAATGGGGTCAAAGCTCCTTCGTAAACGGCAACGAGGGCGGAGTGAAATGAGGGTCAAGACGGAGTGACATGCGAACGTTCTCGAATTCTGAGCTCGACTTGTCGATTGGCCTTCAACGGTCACCGAATGTACAGCGGCCACAATTCCGTCTATCCCGGTGCTTCTGCGAGTGGCAACCAGTCATGATACTACCACAAAGTACGACGCTCTCCACTCTTCACGGCCTTCAATGCACAGTGAACATCGAAAGTCACTAGAATGAGCTATGCTGTAAGTCACTTATCGGGTAATCAATGTCCTACAAGCGGCATCAGAGTGGCTGTAGACAATCTAGCTCCTTGATGCATCGCGGTACTTCTTGAAACGCCGTTTTGCCCTGCAGCGCTGCTCGGGAAGTCAAACCCGCCTTTATGGGTTGAGGGCAAGGCTAGGCCAGCTAAAATTTACCTCGAAAAGCGACCGTCCTTTCTGTTGCTCGCTCTGAAAGCCATATTTTGTGCGGAAGACGATGAATGAATGTGAAATTATCTTTTACAGCTGGTGAGGGTAACTCGTGCAATGGCTGACTTGCACGTCCTGTACCAGAATATTTGATGCTTATCAGAGCTGCTAGACATCGTGATGGTCTCCCAAGCGTTGCCACATGATACACATGTATTAGCCCTTGGCGCGAAAGTGGGTAGACGCATGGAAACGAAACAAATTCGCAGACCCGAATCACCCGACGGCGTTCCCTGACCACGAAGATTCATGATGTTCGACGTTCCTTATTAGAACCCCAGGTAGGTATGTAGGCAGTACCACCCAACCTAGTGCCCATCCATCAACTACATTGTGTCTCGGAGCCACCGGCACGATTAACATTCAACGAAAGATGCTAGGTACCTCTCCATGACCCAGTGCTCTATTTCATCCAATCAAAATTGATACTCCATTACATAGACTCCTTGCATACTTGAGTTCGCTGTTCCGATATACATTATTCTGGCAGACGCCTATCATATTCTCAGACAATGTCACAACAGCTTTATCAGCGAGACCACTCCTTCTGGCATGTGCCAAGTTCCTTCAAGTCGCCTTCACTGGCTGCCGCCGGGGCTTGTTGGTAAAGATTCGGCTTTGCTGGAGAGTCAAGGCAGGAATTGACTCAAAAGGTCACATCCAGAGTGCCTTGGGATACCTGGTACCTGACAGTTAGCGTAGGACGCCAGGGAGACGGTGGCGGCAAGAGTGGTAGCCACGATCGAAGAAAGCTTAAGCAGTCCCATTCTGATTTCGAACTTGGAATACGAAAGGGTGGCTTTTCTTACATTGAATAAACCTTTATACCTCTTAAGCATGACCCTGTGGATCTTTTTCTGTAGCAAAACGAGTCAATGCTCTGAGCGCACTCGTGAGCACACTCCGGTGTCCTGAGCGCCTGGCACCTTTTCTAGCATCTTGATTCTGCCACCTCATAGGAGTACTTCTTATTAGCGGGGATAGAAGGCTTCGGTGCCATTCACCCTGGCTCATGAAGGTGTAAGAGTCTACATTCGACCAGAAACATTCTCAAATCGTCTAGCTGCATGGAGAGGAGAGAGAAGAAGCCTGGAATTTGAGCGCGGGAACATAGATCAGCTGTGGGAAGCTCAGACACTTGACCTTTATGCTAACTTCGCCCGTACTACACAGCAATGTCTTATGTGACGCATCAGTGGCAAACTATAGATGTGCTAAATTTTTGTATCAGGTTACGAGCTTATACAACACGATTCCGATGTGTGTGACCTGGTACAGCCTGTATAGGAGTGGGACGATTGATGGAGTATGAGTACAAATCTCCTGTCTGAGAATGCACATCTTTCGGCCTGAAACACGCGCGTCAGTTTAGGTGTGTATTGTAGGATTTGGAGCTGGGATCTTGCTGTAGTTAGCTTGCTCTACGGCCTAAAACCCCAGGACACCGGCGTCCAGGAATTGGACCCAGATTTATGACTATGATCATGACCGTGCTGCGTGACGCTGAGAATGGGCTCATGCAATATCGCAGGCTTGAGCTTGGCTGACCGGTGTGGTTTGAATATTATAATTATGACCGTTCACAGAGTTCCTCAATCCATCGTGACCAAGCTTGAGATCTAATGCTGACTATTTTCGACACACTGGCGGCGCTCATCATCATTTACAAGGAGATCACAAACTTCTGACTGATGGTGATGTCGTCGATTAGGGACAACAAAGTTCTCTTCTTCTAATTTGGATGTTCGTTGCATGCAAGGAGTCCAGATAAGAAAATTGTTTAGCCTAACTACGGGAGACCATGTTGCCTCTGTGACAGTCGTAGATGTCTGTCACCGAGGGAAGAGCGCTTCAGGCACAAGCTCAGGCGGAGAAATTATAAGTAGCTAAGGGAGCCTCACTTCATTACGCAAAGATGTTGACGGAAGTTGGCACGATGGATTCCATCACGCAGAAATTTGCGAATCCTACCATGAAAAACTGAGCCTACGATCCTCACCCAATAAAGTCTCCCCTAGTAACCATCGACCATAGCGCAACGTTCATCTGGTCGCTGTTGCTTGACGCAACCCGGAGAATACAGAGTCAACCTTTTAATCGACCATCATGATGACACAGCTCAGAAGAGAAAAGTAGGCTGTGATTCCACTAAAGCAGCGCGAAATCTGACGCGATCTCGGCGGAATCAAAGTTATATTCTCTTTCGGGGCTGGGGAGACTGAAGCGGCGTAATGACAACCGTCGACCCGACGGCGATCAGGACCATGATCTTCTTTCTCAGATCTACATATGCCCTGGACAGTTTAAAATAGATCAACGCCAGATAACCACCTTACGCCCTTTTCGATTTCCCAGACACGGATGGTCTGATGCTGCCACCTGCTAAGAGAACTTGGTGTGATACAGTCAATGATCGTTGCGTACCATGATACCTTCTTTGTGCTCTGGGCACTACTTTGCCGTGTCCCTTCTGGTTTGCGATTGATGCATCGCGTATCCATACATATCATAATGTTAAAACAAATATCGCGTGAGAAGGAGATACAGCTGTACATAAAGCTCAACCCTCTGGACGTGAGGCTCCTCACAGCTGGTCTGTGTCCTGTCACTCAAAGCTCAACACTCAACTCTTCCCGTTGTCAAATTTTCGCAATCATGCACTCTTCATTGATTCTTCCTTTGCTCATTTCGACCACGCTCGTTTGCACACGTTTCACTCAAGCTATACCGGTTCCCTGCACCACTGTTGCCATGCAGGTATCGAAGAGCGGCTTTTCTGACGTCCGAGAGTCCCGGATTGCAATTGAACAAAGATCGGTAAGTACGCGATGCCTATACAATTCTTTCAGGCGTTGAGAACACCGACTGAAAAATATCTTGTGCTCTAGGAAGAATGGCACGATGGCTATATGACTCTGCCNATGGGACCCCACCAATCAGACCTTCAATGAGAAACCAAGACGTTGTCTTGCTACTCGATCATCTCCATCGTCTCGGGGCTCTCGAGAGTGAAACCAATTGATAACTCAATAAAAGTAGGGCTAGTAGGGTGTCTACGAGGGTGTCTACGAAGTCCGTATACGTTTGGCTAGAAACGCACGCTATACAATCCATTGTCTTAAAAGTCTCCATGAACATGTTTTCAGGCGAAGAGTTTGCCAGCGTGTAGCATATCAGAAACCGTCAGAACCCTCCTTGATCAAGATTTACTTGATTGCTGAGAGAGAGCGAATAGGTAGTCGGAGCACGACAACTGATTGCCATTTCCGAGGTTTTCATTATCATATCAAAGCGCTCAGTCATCCAGCTTGCCAAGGTCAAGTGCCCAACCTCTCATTCCAAAAATTTCGTAGCGTTGTCTAACTAGAGTATTGGTGCATCAGTGCATGTCACAGTGGACCTTGGAGATGGTGAGATTCACCATGTTTTCCACCCTCCACACCGGTTGAATTGAGTGGGTACTGCGAGGGTAAGTACGTAAATTACTTTACGATCAATCAATGCTATGCGAGCACAGTGGCTTCTGTGTGGTTCTCTGAAACGCTGGTCATTCAAAGACCTCCAAATGCAATTGAATTGCATCCTCTGAAAGCCATGTAGATGCGTGATTAGCCTCACAATCCAACGCCGATGGAAAATGTTAGATCTAGGCAGCAATGGAATTTTTGACCTGGAATCAAGTAGATATAATCCTTGTTATGTCACACTAATCGAGGGCCCTATATGTGAAGTGTTGGTACCATACATTGTGTTATCTGCTGAGAACCATCGACAAGCACTAGACTACAAAGCGAGTAGGCACATGGATGGAGTTCCTTTAGGTCAGCGCGACAGTGCGACAGACATCTGAGCAACCTACAAGTGTAGTACTAATTGACATGGAATGCTAAATTATCCAGCTTCGTTTTACGAAAATCCTATTTCTATCAATCACGATGCTCGTTCTCTAGCTTCGTCGTTCTCTCACTCCTCAGTCTGTTCTTTCCTGACCTCGACTAAAGTTCAGGTTGACTAAATCTTATAGTCTACCCAAGAGGTACGAAACCCAATAAACTACACAATGCGGGTCCTCGAGGCTTAATGTACTCTTGCCGGGCCGAAGGATCCATTGAGCTAGTTCAGACTCCGTGTGAATCTGGAGGGCCGGGTTTGGTTGCACGAAATAAGTCGGGGAGCCGGCAGACAGCGGCAAGAAATTTAAATAACGCCAAGGATGTATAGCCGGTGAGTTCCGATTTCTTGACTCTTTTCTCCACCTCTACAGTAGAGGAGCCAAGAGCAATTTGATCTGCTGGCCTCACTGGGTAGGATGAGGTTGGGTGGCTAGAACCCACCCTGCGTTCACGCGGAGTTTAAATCATCTTCAAATAAGGCTTGCACCGCTCGTATTGCGTACTGTGGTATAGTCTATAGTTTATCGCACTTCGTTCCTCCTGAAGAGACTCAATTCAAATAGCTCTGACCATGGCATGGGCAAGTGTTTAAATACAAACGACCGGGTTTATGCTGCCTGAGGCCTGAGGCCGCACTGCAGAATTCATAGTAGACCAATCTCAATGAATGTATATTAGACAGACAAAAAGTGAGATGGAAAGGCTAAGAGATGGATGCTAGCATTGAGTCGACTCCGACATCATACAGCTCAGCCAATCGATATTTGCTTATCGGAGCACAGGCATCATGTGGGGAAGTGTAGTCACCTTAACCTTGACGGCATTGCTTCTTCGCCCGGGGGAATTTCAGGGCGAAAGCGATAGGCGGTGGTGACCCACTCGACCGATCTTTCAGACCTTGGCAAGCTTCCCTCGGGTATCGCAACTCCACGGGCGTAGCACACAAATCTCCCCTCCTTTGCCCTCGTGCCATGGGATAGGGAGTGGAAGTTCCATTTTAGTAGCCCTTTTCATGTCTGGCACGTCCTAATCCCTGAAATGGGGGAATACGATCCGGTTTAGAGCGAGCGCGTAGCACGTCCGGCGAAGGGCATCAGCTCAGATTGATTGCTTAGCGGTTGACACGTCTGAGGTGAGTGCCACAGTGTCGGCAGTCATGCACATAGGTCGTGAAGCAAGGGTCTTACATTCATACTTGTCCCGCAGGTAAGACGTCCGGCGTTCAAAGGGTTCTTGACGACTCCGAGCCAAATTTTGGCTGGTATATATGTCCGACGAGACGCATGACATCACAATGAAGAGTATTTATGACGAGTGTCCAGACAATTTCGAAGGGCTACGTTGACTCAGACGCACGGCAGTGACAGATACTGGTCAAGTAATTGGACCAGTGATCGCCTCCATTCCGCCGCTCGCACGATAAGATTAGATCTGCCCTTGTCATCCGGTTCATCGGCATTGACAACATACTTTGAAATGACCGTAGTAAACACAAAGGAAGGAAATCTGTTCAAGTGCCACAAACAACGGACAAATGTAAGCTTTAAAAGGGAAATCATCAGGTCGTGGAGCGGAAAGGTTGACTACAGAAGGGATCCAACACCGGCGGCGAGAAGTAAAACGGAAACGCCACCGAGCTCCTTAAGCTTCGTCCCAGCACTGGATTGGTTCCCTCCCGTGGCAGTGGTACTAGTTGCAGCCCCGCTGTTTCCGCTGCCAGTTGTTCCGCTGTCCCCTGAGCTACTACCGCTTCCATCGAGCGCGTAACCAGCAGCCTGGCATCCCGCAATCATCTCTGCATTATCAAGCAGAACGAGGATGAATCACCATTCAACTTGGACATCAATGTGAGGTGAGCATCATGGGACTTACGGTTATGAGTTCTCTGTCCAGCAGCCCTGATCGAGTCGGCACTACCGCCGACGACGCCACCTCCACCAGTGAGGACGCTATTTAGCGCGTCGTTGGCTTCTAGGTTCATGACTAGACATGCGAAACAGTTGTCTATGCCGACAAGCATCTCGATCTTGCAGAAACATTTGTCGTAGTTCGATTCGGTCTTGCATTGCTACAGAATAAAGCAACAAAGGTGTGAGTTTAATGAAGTGGGAGATAGCAGTTAGGCATGAAAGCTAGATGCTGTGGATAGAGTACGTACTGCATCGTAATTTGTCACTGGGTCACATAGCTCGGGGCACTGGAAGGGAGAGAAAGTGAGAGACAGGTTGCGGTATCATAGTGAAGGACGTACGACAGCACGAGCGACAAGACTGCGTTCAGGTAGACTGGCGGCAGAAACTGTAGCACCGTCCGTGAGCCAAAGCTGCTCCCGATACCATCAAGAGTATAAGGGGACAGAACGCACTGCCAGATACAGTCGTCAAAACCGTAACCAAGGCCAGAAACCCAGACTTGAGATGCATCTTGAGGACTCCGAACCGACTTGTGAGGAGTTGAACGTGGGTGAAAAGGGGGATCGTGAGGTGAAGTTGAATCAGGGGTAAGTTAATGATTGACCCTTGCTTTATACTATTGTGAGCCCTCCGGCCCCCAGAGCTCTCGGAAATGGTCAGGGAGTCGTAAGCATAATTGGCTGTTCGTCTCGTTATCAGCGCTGTCTTCAAGTGAATTAACCATCGTGGAATCATTAGCCCTGGTAGCCATCAGGTCGTGCTGAGCGACGCTGAATCAGGGTTCAATATAAAGTGTTTGGGCAAAGGTACAAGTTCAATTCCATGGCGCCTAAAAGCCACATTTGCCCCTACTATGCTCTCCATACAATGCAGCTTTTGGCTGACATGCTTCAATGCTCGGCTCTGCAAAATTTTGAGCAGGTATATTCGCAACGTGGTTGTACGTACACAGCTCTTGCAACTGTCGACGTCTGCGATCGTTGTACACGATCGAGGATGCTTTTGATCTATTAATAGCATAGAACTCACTCTCACTTTGAGCTTATCCTACCGCATTCCAAACCTCAAGTTGAACACAAGGGGCCTCAGGCTCTGTGTCATATCTCCCACTAAGTAATTCATGCTTACTTTCACTCTTTTTTAACTACTTTCGCCCTCTCTTCAATTTACAGCATCTGATCCATCTCAAACGTGCGAACCGCAATACTTATTGAGTCTCTTGCGGTCCGCTGACCGAGGACTCGGGCTTACCTCGTATGTAGGCGGCAATCACACCAAAGCTCACCCGTTGACACCGAAGGGAAACTCAAGATCCGACTAGACCATTGGGTCGAGGTTCCGAGGTGGCAATAGAGTAAGATAGGTCAGCGACTACTAAACGCCTTTTGAATCCATGGAGAAGTCATCAGGCACTTTCCTATGGAAAGCTCGATTGATACCTCCGAGGCGGCGGAGATAGTTATCCTCGCTAAGACAAGACCTCCAAAAATGAAAGAGTTGATTGCAGAAGATGGCTTTTATGAAATCGACTGAGGTACACAAGGAGCTTGTTCTAGATACAGATACGATAAGACAAGTTTTACAGGGGTCGAATTCGGCTACAACAGGGAGATGCAAAACATTTCCTTGGATGCTTTTTGAATGTTTACTTGACCAATGAGAAATTACTGGGGCAAGGGGAAAGACTAAGCGGAGTCGAGGGCTGATGGATGGTACGACATATAGTCATCGACGAAAAGATAGGGACCCTTCGAGTCTTGCGTGACCTTGATAGATGCCATCCTTCCAGACGATGTGCACAGCCCATGCAGTGGTGCATCGTCGTGAACCCTGGTGAAATATACACCGCTAGACGGCGTAACACTGCTATCAGCATTCCCGTCGTGAGGTCGCATCCCTTCATATGACTTTCTGGGAACCTGAGGCCACATTATCGAGTAGAGAAAAGTTTTTGATATCCGACCATAATCGTTCAAATTGATCATGGATCCAGAGGAAAAGCCGAATTTTAGGCGGCCCGTCTCCTGACTGGGACTCCAAGATTTGGGGCCACCTGGGAGAGTAAACATGCACAATAAGCTTGGCTCGGCTGACGGGGAAGTTGAAGCGTCGAGGTCCACCTGGAATCGATACCCAATGACCTTACGGCCACTTGAAACGACTATATCGAACAAAAATGGCAATCCAGTCTTCAGAAACCAATTGGACGGACGCAAAAGGGTAATCATTGGGAGTGTGCTGAACGGAAATGATCGGAACGTGAAACCGAAAGGACGTTCGATGGTTGAGAGTTGCTCGAAAAGAATCGGGCTGTCGGAAGGAAGTGTATTCCACGATTCGACGGACCAAGACGATATCCCGGCGTTTGAAAAACACACGACCACGTTGTTTAGAAAAACGACCTTTCGGTGTGAAGGCTGTCAGCTTTGAGTGATAAGGATATGACATTGCAAGCATACCCCTTGATCTAGGTCGTCAGATCGATTCCACAATGCGTAAGTTCCTTTAACGAAGTTCCAGATCATGATCACAGCCGTTTTGTGGAGAGGAGATAGTGGCATTAGTAGCCTATCTTCATCCAGCTGAAAATTGGACCAGGGAAAGCAGTAGTCCATTGCGATGCGAAGGCGTCCAACTTGCTCCCAGGAGGCGTTGGGTTTCGACAGAAAGAAATCGTAAACCTTAACGCCACTGAGCAGGCGTCCATCAGCATCATCCAGCGCGAAGAAATTTTGGGAGACCACGCACACTAGGCTATCGTCTATTGCTACCAACGCAACCCTTAATCTCCCGGCCTGAGTTTCTTGAACGACCATTGAACAAAGGGTGAAACTATCCCAATAATCTGTAAGGTCAACCCTGGAAACCACCTGGGGAGAGGGAAGCGGGGGCAATCCCGGAACACCCAGATCGATGACCTCCAATCCAACATGATCGGCAATGAGGAGAAACCTTCCTCCTGGAACTAGAAACAATTTCTTTTCGTATGCCGACGGTATTTTAGAAGGTGCCACTGATCTGTGGACGTGTCCAAGCATCGGGACGTCCCAGATCTCAGAGTAGCGATGTTTCATCTGGTATCGCTCGACGGCCCTAGACCAGCGATAGGGACCAAAGGCGGCATACTTGATTTGAGAGAGATTCATTTCATCGATGGGGTAGGACGGAGAAAACAGCATGTGCTCTCTGCAAACAGAGCAAAGAACAGCCGCCCATACGTCTTTCGTTGAGAGCAAACTCCGCAGGGTCTGGCATGTCTGTAGAAGTGCTTTTAAGTAGGAGGAATTGGTGTGGGTGAGCTGCACTGACGTAGCTGAGACACAGAACGTCTTGCGGCCGCAAGAATTGAATGAGCTCGTACAGCTCACCCAGAAAGTCCTTTAGCCTGAGAATCGACATGATGATGGGGGGAGTCAAGAGAGATGGTGCGGCCTAACAGAACGGTATTTGTGGGGATATCCCCGTCTTCGAACATGGAAACTCGGATTTGACCGTAGTTTAAACAATGTTTACACAAGTTCAATGAAGGACGGGCGATCGAGGAGCAACAGGCGCGATCCTTCTGCCCCCCGCGGCGAACGCATGGATTGCACGTGCACGCATGCACGGGTATGGTCTCACTCTCCGGTTTCAGGGTCTCAATCTCCTTCTCTTCTTCTCTGTTGCGACGAAGCTCGAAATCTAGCTACCCTCCCTGTATCCCACCCTTGTATTTTTAGTTGCCGACCACGTCGGAATAACAAAATGTGAGCCATCTGGCCTCAGGCCGGTGGCTCATTGCCCGCTACGACCTCCCTATGCCCTCCATAGACCCCGGACATTCATTGGCCACTCTAGATGGAGGCTAAATTTGGCTTGGCTCAGGTTCGAACTTGCGTCCGGTGTAGATAAGATAAGATAATGGCGGCAGAATCCGGGAACGCGCGAAATTCCCAGGGTCCGGTCAACGTTTTCGCCAGCGACGGGGCTTTGTGGTTCACATCCTCCTCCCGTCGTCGTTGTCCCTGCCGTCGTTGTCTCCGTCGTCGCCACCACCATGCGTTCCTCCCTTCCCCTAACGCTCCTTAGACAGTCGGCCAACCGACAAGCTCTCCGACAACGCGCCCCGCGCTCTGTCCGCTTCGCTTCGACCAACACCGAGGCAGCTCAGAAAAAGGCCCAGGAAACGCTGGCAACTGCCCAGGTATCAGCGGAGAAGTTTTTGGCGAGTGCAAAGAAGTTTTTGGGTCCTGTTGGCGAGAAGGCTGGCCAGTTGCTTGGTTGTGCGTACCCCTGCAGCATTTAGAGGACATGTTGGCTGATTCACCCGAACGGATTTATGCAGCCTATAAGGAACCTCTGTTTTACAACCTGGCAGTAGCGAAGGAGGTTGTGAAACACGTATACCATGCTGAGCGTCTGCAGCCTCCCTCGCTGTCGACCTTCAAGGAGGTCTACCAGTCCTTGTGGTCCCAGGTCACAAACCCTGCTGCCCTCCGAAGCTTCGCTCAGAGCGGTCAGGTTGCCCAGGTCGGCATCTACGGCCTTCAGGCCTACGGTCTCTTCAAAGTACGCCTGAAATATTCCCTTTTGCATCTGTACTAGGTCTGATGCGTTGCTCTTTTCAGATTGGCGAGATTGTCGGACGACGGCAGCTCATTGGCTACCCATCCTCCTCCCACTAGATTATCGTTTTCGTTATAGATGCAGAATAATACTCATTCAGCGTTCGTTTCACCTACCGGTCTGCGTTGGCTTGTGAGAAGAACGCGAAGCTTTTTTCGGCCTTGTTTCCTCTCCTGTTACGACCCGCCCTTTATTCATAGGCACTGAAGCAGATCGCACCGTTACCGCGATGTCATCCTCGGTTCTGCCTGGGTATGACGTTGTTCCGGTACCCAGGTTCGGCTTCTTCTTGCCTCGGGAATGCATTGTCATGACCGAGGTCACACCCCCAGGCTATTCTTTCTCTCTTTGTCATGTGTTTTTCCGGCCTTCCTTTCTGTTAACTGCTAACTCATACAGCGCGACTTTGTCTAGATTACCTCGCTCGAGGCTACCTGAAAGTAGCAGGCAGCCTCGTCAAGAGCTTCAGGAATCGTACGATGGACCGCCTCTCCAAACCCATCGTTCACCGGAGGCCGCTCTTTTGAAAAGGGATTCATTCATCATTATCAAATTCATTTCTAAAACAGTTCCCGGTTTAACAACGACTCGGAATTCTCCCGGATGCGGGGGCGCATAAATACTGTCGTCCTAGTGGTGAAGTGGGTATCTGCTTCGGTCGGTCTTTCACGACTTCTACTCCCTTCATTGGAGCCTTCCTCCTTCTCCCAGCCTTCATCTCGAGAGTTTCTATATCCCATCTATCCGCACAGGTCCAGGCATGTGGAAGCTATTGGCAGCAGGGAAGAATCGTGGCAATGCGCCGACTGTCGGGCGAGGCTCATGCCTGTGCCGGAGAGTGCATTATGAAGTTCGTGGAGAGCCGATAGCCTTTCGAGTATGTCATTGTGTGAATTGTAGGAAGGCTACGGGGTCGGGGTTCATGGCGAACGTGTTCTTTCCGTATCAAGTGAGTGTCTGTTAGGTGCTTCATACCTTTCTACACGGACCTCTGCGTGTCTGGCCTGTTTACTACAATTTGAACAATCCCTCCCTCGTTTTGCGTTCGACGCTCACCATCTCCTTTGACAACTAGAACTTCACGATCACTCAAGGCCAGGACCTCCTCACGACATATACAGACGCCGAAACAGCCAGCGGAGTACCTATAAACAGGTTCTTCTGCAAACATTGCGGGTCAAACGTGTACATGAGGTCAACTGACTGGCACG
The DNA here is from genome assembly GCA_027579435.1 of Candolleomyces eurysporus. NCBI lineage: Eukaryota > Fungi > Basidiomycota > Agaricomycetes > Agaricales > Psathyrellaceae > Candolleomyces > Candolleomyces eurysporus. Next base: position 24,232 of record JANBPK010001577.1, read on the forward strand.
ACGACGACTCAGCAAGATCAGAGTCAGAATCAGGGGGTACGAAAAGGAGGGGGAGCATTGTTGTGGTTCAAGTCGGGGGAATTGATGAACCAGCTGTATTACTGCAAGATTGGGGTACGTCCACCGCTCGCCGTGCTTATGCTGGCGGCCCTGTTTTGCCACTGCATTCGCTAATAAATTTGTTACAGTCCCAGACCGAGAACTGTTTCCTGAACAGAGACGGACGTGGGTGAAGGAAATTGAAGTCAAGTCCAAGAAGCGGCTCCATGCTGCTCCTACGAGTAGTGTCAAGGTTGCTTCCGTCCCAGGGGGGAAGCAATTGCAGATCTCAGAGGTCGCGTTGAAGACGAAGTTGTAAACCGGGACATTCATGGTGCGTACGTAGGTATGTGCCTGCACAAGTAAAGGTCTAATCAATTTCTCGTTCATCGTGTTGCAGAGATCTCTGTTCAGATAGTGTCATCAGGCATCGTTATCGCAAGATCAATAGAGCCAACACGAAGCACGTAACGTGCCATATGACTGAACCTAAATTCTAATCTAGGTCTTGCTCGCAGCACACTGGCAACGGTTTCTTTACGTGCTACAGCGATCATAATAGAGTTATTACGCCACCCTTATCTTGTGCCATTCCGCGCACCTCTGACACGCAAATACAAAATCCTCACGAAAGTACGGTCCTTTATTGCTCACTCTCCTGAGACTCTGAAAGGACTGCGGTGAGCATACGGCTTCGGCACTCAATATCGCCGTTGCCATCTTGGTCGCTGCAGAACCGTTGGTTCCGAGTGCCGGTTGTCGTCTATACGTGTGCAATTGCACTCGTGCTTTCCAGGTTCCACATTCTTTAACTCGCTATGAAAGCGGAGGGAAAGTTCATTTCCCGAAAGGCGCTCATCCCATAGCATATCATCTTGAGAGATAGCTTCTTGAAGCTTTAGCAAAAGTCGGGTCAAGTGTGCCTCGTAATTATCTTTCTTATGCTGGTTTCACCTCTTCACTCCAGTTATCTTTGATACACCGCCTGATCATTGCTGTCATCCCTTTTTTGCGTCCCTCCTATCAAAAGCTTTATTATTCTGCTTGACCTTTTTGGGCCAACCAGCTGGAAAGCTGTATTCAAGTTTGACAAGCATTCGTGCCATACGACACCATTGCGTTTCATCAGTGACTGCCACCTCCACGTGCCATAAAACGCGAGAGAGGTGGATTGATTTAGCTGCATAATTTGTAATTCATGCCCTACCGGTAGCCATTAAAAGCCTGGCTTGATCTACTTGCAGGCTACTTTGCTTTCTTTCACCGCAAGAGAACCGAAGAGTGGACAATGACTAGTGAGTATGGAGACGATATCTATATTGTGAGGGCATCGGCCTGAACCTTTGACCAGAGCGTGCCCCTGAAATAGCAATCGAGGATTGCGTCCATGAGGTTGATACATTGGTGAATCTACCGGTGCCACAAGGGCTCCACCATGGGGAGGTGATGCGCACTGCTTACATTCGCATTCCATATCTCAACCACATTCCTGATAGAGCCACTCCTCTAGGTTCTAGAAACCACTTCCAAACCTTCTACAACCAGTTTATCACCCTTGTCATGACCGTACACCTTCCATTCATTTCCACCGTAATAGGTGTCACCTAGGTTTACTTCAACGCCAGGGAATTTCTATGTCGCCTGCCCCCTTTCTTGCATTACGTTCTCACTGACTGTGGCTACACGCTCCAGCTGATGAGTCTTCCCAGATGCAGCAAACTACACTAATTCCTGAGACAGATACTCATGGTTGGTTCCCATGCAGGAGCACTTGACTTCCTGGTTGCGGCCATCGCAGGCATCAACGCAGTAATCGCGTGTCACTGTTCCCTATCCACCCCAGCCGAGAATTGATACCTAGACATCGGGCCCGAATCCTACTGTGTATATTCCTCCAGCTTATGGGTGACGGCGGAGCCTTAGTATCTCTCATACCAATGCTCTGTGTTAACCTCGATGCGGCGTTCATGATCCCAACAACCTACCTGTATGTGATGGGGCTCCTCGTTGGAGCCCACCAAGGTGTCGGTGTCACTTTGTTGGCCGTCGTCGATTCGTTGAGGACTCAAGATGCATCCATTCAATTGTACCCCGTTCTTCATATCCTCATCAGCGTTTATGTTTGATGCTTCAGTGCCTGCTCCCGATTCTTGGTTTAACCCTCATGGCGTATTTCACTACTTTGGCACACGATACTATGGCAATGTTCCCCGGTCAGAGGACTAGTAAAGATGGTCGATTGGGGAGGATAGCATTTTTGTTGATCTTTGCTAGTAGTTGGGCGTCGTGTGCAATTCTAACAGCAGTTGTGAGAAGCTCTGATGGAAGTCGGGGGCATAGGTGTCAATATAGTGCTCGCTTTAACCGCTGTGGAGGCGGGGGCTCTGGTGACGGCTGGAGCTTGGGATATGAGAGCAAGCACTAACGAGAGGAGAAAAAGGGCGAGAAAACCCAAGGGACCTAAATCGGCCTCAAGATTCTACCCGATTCGAGGTATATTTGCTTCATCTGGTTTACATGCGACAGAACCATGTTACAAAGTCTATCGAAGCTCTGTTTCCAGGACCCTCGATGACAGTCACGGTCGATGATTAGCTCTGTATTAGCTAGTTTGTACGGCTACTCCTCAGTCTCCACGACTCCCCATACTGACCGTGATTCCGAGACGGTAAAGTGGAGTGACCTCGCCCCAGCGGTGTCATACTGCAGATCATTGCCAGTTCTTGTTGCATGAACCGGTTGTCACGAGAAGGTGTACTGAGCTCCGTGTCAGCTTCTCTACCCCAGTTAGTTGAATCTCGATTCCTATTTTGAACATCTAAACCGGCGGCCGGCATACCATGTAGCTGAACTCAGCCATTCTGTCCCCCAAGACGATAGATATCCAAGACCTCAGGTAGTAAGAGAAGCCGCCACCCCACTCTCAGCTTCTTCTACACATGTAGCCTGCGATTCTTTCTTGTTCATTTTCTTCTCGATTCAGCCTACATGAGACATACGCTCAATTATGTCTCTCATTTGACTGTGTCTGCTAATATTTTACTCTATTAGCAAGATATGGAACCTGGGTCGTCTATCTTCATCTTCAAGCGCCTGTCCCACCAACCAAGCGACCTCTCCATTCTATAACACTCTCAATACCTCCAAAGATGGTGCTTGAACTTGCTCCTGTTGTACATGGCCGATTGAAACCGTACAGAGGGATGACTAGTGACTTGGGCTACACCTCACTCAAATCTATACCTACATTGTTAATGTATCAGTATGAACAACACACAGCTTAGTAGCAGAATCAGAGGGAGAAAGGAGTTGGAGGGAGCTTCTTTGTGGCTCAGGTCAAGGAAATCAACGATCCCCAGGCGGGGCAGCCGCTGATAGCCAGGTGGGACCAAACAACCCCGGCTGGTGGGACATAAAGACCCCCACCTGTGGGGGTTAGCGTGACCTCAGACATGTGAAGGACGTCAATGCTTACTATTACTATTTATATATCTGTCACAGCACATGCAACACATACTGGATGTCAGGATGGACAGCTACACAACTGAAGTAGCCTACATCCTCCAGCGATGATCTTTGAAGTATTTGTTTCAATTATTCAGCTTTGGAGCTCAAATGTGGAAAGGCTGTTCAGCTTCATTACCTGGTATGGTTGTAGGGAGAAGGGGCAGACAACTTCGAATTAAGAACCTCAGAAGCTTGAAAGTTCAGTAGAGGCTCTGTATAACTTCCTGAAGGGTGGGGCAAGGGTTTGAGAGATGGGGTCAGAGCTCCATATCACCTCTGAAGAAGCCAAACTCATATCCTGGAAGGTGCTATGAATTTCCAAAACTGAATAAGCATATGGCGTGACTGGCATCTCAACAAAATAAGGATGGGTGGAAGCTTGGTGTGGCAAACAAACCCTACAGATACTTTGAAGGTGGGATGACCTTCCAAGGTTGTTTGATTGAAGACAGCAGGTTCCACATG